>CAJVQA010003674.1:0-18989 GCA_910591915.1 Cetraspora pellucida | reverse complement strand
TTTTGTAATGAGTTAGATGTTTGAAGTTTGAGGTTAGTGGTCCAAGAGGATTGTAGTTTGTAACCAGGAATGTTTGAGTATATGTAGGAAATGAGTGGATCATAGTAGATACGCCATAGCAAAGGAGTGATAGTTTCACCTTGGTCAATGCCATTGTGAACTGAATAAGATGAAGTTTGAATTTCAATCTTTTAACTTAGTTTATTTTAATTTCTCTAATGTTTCTGTACATGTATTCTATTTTTTCTATATTGATATTTGCTAGCAAGTCCTATATTATTAGGTAATTGTTTGTTTCTAGCTTTTCTTTTGAGTAGTGAGGTCTTTGATCTTTCTTCTCTATCTTCATCTAATTTGCATATCTGTAGTTCTTCTTTTCTTTTTTCTTGTTTTTATAATGCAATTTTTTTTTATTTTTTTTAAGCTTGCTTGTTTTAAGTCTTTTTCCTTCTTCTTCTTAGTGTTGTGTTTGCTTTGCTGTTCATTAATTCAACTTTTGTTTTTAGTTTCTTCTGATATAAGTCTAAGCCAGTCAACTTCTTTTTTTTTAATTTTGTCTATTGCTGCATCTCTGTTGTATTCACAATCGAAGTCTATTTCTATCCAATTGTTTCATTCTTAAACACTTCTTTAACTGTTTTAATATGATAACTTTTTCTATAATCTACTAAACATACTTTGCTCTTTTTTCTTTAGTTTTTTTTAGCAAAGCATATATTAGCATATTTGCCTTAAAGAATATATTTTTATTATATATTCTGTTTTTTGGAGACTATTGGTTATGCTCAATTGTTTTAGTAAAAAATAAATTTTTATTTTCTTTAGTATTTAGCTCTTTCTTTAGCTCTGCTATTTTTATATTTATACTTTTTTTTGCTAATTATTCTTTCTCTGTCTCAAGTACTTCTATGTTTTGGTTTATGTAATGTTGTGATGTAGTAATACTTAAACTCTTCATTTGTTTCTTTATTTTTTTAAGTTTTTGGTCTATGACTTTATATTCACTTTCCTCTTCTTGAGTTTTTTCTTTTTCAGAATCTGTTGTATTTGTACTGAACTTAATAAGTTTGGATTGTAGCTTATTGCTTTCAGTTTTTTTATCTACTTATTAATTGTATCTTCTTTTAGCCAACTTATCTCTGTTTGTCTTAAGGTTTTTAATATTTGACTATATAGTAGAAGGTTCTGCAATATAATATGTTTTAAATCATATATTGCCAAATCTTTTGCTATATGCTCTATATTACTTGGATTTCTTGCTAGTATTTTAATAATTTGGTCTAATATTTTGCAATTCATATATTTTTAATTTCTATTACCTATTTTCTTTATATAGCATATAATATTTAAATTTTTAATACTATCTATCAGCCTATATTTCAGGTATTTGAATTAGATTATTTCTATTTTTGTATACTTAAAAATTTGTATTAGGTTGTTTTGGTGTTTTTATATCATATGTTTATTCTAATATTCTACTTTACTATATGTATTTGTTTGTTTATATTATTTACTTGTTATGTTTTTGTGTAATCTAATTGATCTTTATAACAGAATTATATAAATTTTCTAAAATTTCTACAAAATTTTTGTTTTTATTGAAATTTTTGTTCATTTCTAAACTATGCTACTTCTAAGCTATCTCTATTTATGTTTTTATTTTTAGCCAAATGTAACTTTTGCTGCTGTCTTTTTTGTTAAAAGCCTAAGTGTTATTTCTAATAGATTTCTGTATTTTTCTTATATTTTGCTTTTCATCAATTTTTGATTAAGAGATCTATAGAGAAGAGTAAATAATAATAATATTTTTTGTAAACAATTGTAATAGTCATTAGCTAAATGTAATTTTATTATACTTGGTATTCTTTTTTGCTAATATTTTAAACAATGTTTATATTTAACAAAAATAATAATTTTTAATTTTTTCATTAACAATATAAGTGTTTTATATTTCTGCTTTAGGCTGATTATCAGAATTGAATTTTTTATTTAAATTATTATTATTAAACATATTTGAAAAATAATTAAATTTTAAAAAAATATTAAACTATGTATTTATTTAATTATAGTCTAGTTTTATTTTAATAAAATAATAATTTAATTTTAATAATTTTTTTATTATTTTTTAAATTGTTTTTTAAACTGTCAATTTAACTACATATCTACTATAATTTAAACTACAATTTAATATAATTTTATAGCTTAATTACAAATCAATTATGAAATTTTCAGACCAATTTGTCTAAAAAACAGTTTAAAAAATAATAATTTTATCATTTTTAATTTAATATTTTAACTACAGTATATATTTTATATATTAGTTTTATTATTTTGAATTTTAACAATAGTAAATATTTTTATTATTTATATTAGTTTTATCATACAATAAATCTAAAATATAATAAAGCTAAAACATTATTATAGCATTACTAGTTTATACTAAAGTAAGAGTTTTACAATTAGAATTTAAAAATATTTTAATAGTAAATTATTTAAAAAAAACTTTTTTTTTTTAAAATATTAAGATGAGTACTTGCGATCTAGAATTTTATTGATGGTATATTTGGCTAATAGTTGTATTACAACTACAGAAGGCACTATAAAAAGAGTATATAACTAGCTACTTGTACAACTTTAGTTATTGTCTAATTTAAGTAGTCTGCCTATCTGAAGGTTCTACACTAGCTGTCATACCTAGAATCTGCTTGTGTAGGTTCTCTATTTAACTACTCTAGTTTCTGTATTCACTTGTTTACCTCTGTCTACCAATAACCCCAGCTGATGCTGGTGAAAATATACTATAGTTACTAAGTCTTTAAAGCAGTTCTTTAGAACTTTTGATCTTGTACTAACCTTTCAGAATCTTCTGTATCCCATTCTTACAGCTGACCTGATATCACTATAGCTAAGACCAACACTAGTAGTCAGAGTATAATATTAAACTGCTATGCCCTTGTAGAGTTTACCTCAACCTTAGTACTTACTTTACAACATATTCTTACTACTTTGGTATTCAATTCAAGTTCCACCAAGCTGTCATTCCAGATAGTCTGAAAAGGTAGTTTGAAACTATACACCTCTGGTTTATATATTTACTGGTATGTACCCTTTTCTTCTAGAACCTGAAATTCTGACAGCCTGGTTGGTTCATCTGGTTTCTCCTTAAAGACTAGCACATTTGCCCAGTTTTACAAGTTCTAGCTTTATTTTATAAGTTTAGTCTTTACAGTAGCACTATCGAAAGCTTGGACTACCTCTTTATTTGGGTCTTCCAAGTGGGCTTTTATTTTTCTTCTTTTGGTTTCTATGATTTATATAGCTACAAAGACTTATTGTAGGTTTGCACTACTTAGTACCAGTTTATATTCTTTTGTGTAACCACAGATCTTGTTCCAAAGGACAATGTCATGTGACTGTTACACAAATGCCATATGACCTGCCAGTCATGCTAGTGCAACACAGGTAACAGGTGTCTTATCTTAACCAATTGTGAGATACAGTTAACTGTAATACAGAGAGGATTTTTAAATTTTCTGTTGATATTGAGATTTGAACTTTGGATCTGCCACTTGAAGATTGATAACCTGACTAGTTTTATCAAGATCTTTAGTTTATTTATAATATATATTAACACTAATAGGAACATTTTTGTAATATTACATCTATGTTTAAATATACTAAAATCAGTTTACTAACTTTATTTAATTTTTTAAACAATATTATACTTTTTTTTTTTTTATTTATTTATTTATTTTTTTTTGCTTACACTAAGGCCATAGTTATTGGCAGCTATTGCCTTTATTGTATTTTAATTATAATTATATAACTTGTACAAGGTAAGTATACAACTAGCCATATATACAACTTTTAATTGTCTATTTTAAATAGTTTACCCATATAGCAAATTTTATACTAGCTGCTATATCTGCAATCTACTAGAAGATTACCTATTTAAATACTCTGATCTCTATACTTATACTGACAAATAGCACACAAGTTCTTGTACATCTAAGTGCTGTCTAACCTAACTGTAACCTTTCTATCTGTATATCTATCAAGCTGTTATATATTTCAGAGTATATCACCTGACTATAGAGCTCTAGAAGACCTCTTTGCTAACTAACTACCCATATTTAGTTTTTTGTTAACAGGACTTGCCCTTATAGAGTTTACCCAAACCCTAGTACCAACTTCACAGCATATTTCTAGTATTTATAATATACTCCTGTTTTCAACCTCAAACTCACAATTCAGATGGCCTAATAGGACTATAACCTGTTCTGATACTTTAGGGTCTGTCCTTTAAGATCATTTTCTCCAATTCAAGACTTCTGACAGTCTGGTTGGTAGTACCTCTCATCTGAGGTTCTTGCCTGCTCAATTCCTTTCACATTGGTATCTGTTTCCTAGATCTAGCCTTTACAATAATACTGCTGAAGATTTGTGTTATCTTTCTATTTGGGTCTTTCTAAGTAAGTTCCGGTTTTTTAGTTTACAAATTTATATAATCACAAAGACTTATTTTGGGTTTGCACTATCTGATTCCAGTTTGCATTTCTCTATATAACTCCAATATTGCACAGATGCCTTATAATCTGCCAGTCATCTGATGTAACTATGTTGCAGATACTAATTCTAACTGATCAACAAAATGCTGTTGCCATAATACTGCTTATCTTTCATAATACTGATATAACAGCTGGTTTTTTAAATTTTCATTATTGATAGGTTTTGAACTCTCAAGCTACTAATTGGGAGATTGACAACTTAACTACTTCACTAAGTTGCCACATTTACAACTTCTTCTTAATCTATAAATATTAACTTTTTAATTACAAAATGATTCCTACAGAGTCACTCTTTAACAACTTGTATAATTTAATGTTCAGACAATTACTCAAAGATTTTCTTCAGCCTATTTTAGCTAGAATCTAATTTGAAATAGTTAGCTATTGCACTTATAGAAAATAAGAAGTATAATATTATATTGAGTACCTATTTGTAGCACAAATGTAGTTTAGAAATCTTTAAATCTAGAACTTATAATTTTATATGTAACAAAATTTCTATTTGAATATTATTTTAAATAAAAAAAATTTTAGTATTATTTGTAATTTAAATTTTAATTTTGCAAAAAATTTTTTTAATATTATATAATTTAGTTATAAAATAACAAAGTTATTAATTTTACAAAATTTATTTTAAAACTTAGTTATTGATTACTAAACTATAAAATTTAGTAATATAAAGTTTATTTATTTATTTTTTTTAAATATTAAGGTGAATACTTGTGACTTAGAATTTTATTAATAGTATATTTGGCTAATGGTTGCATTACAACTACAGGGGGCAACTATAGAAAGAGTATACAACTAACCACTTGTATAACTTTAGTTATTGTCTAATTTAAGTAGTCTGCCTAAAGGTTCTACACTAGCTGTTATACCTAAAACCTACTTGTAGGTTCTTTATTTAACCATTCTGTTTCTATATCCACCCACTTACTTCTGTCTACCAACGATCCTGGCTGATGTTAATAAAAATATGCCATGACTACTAAGTCTTTAAAGCAGTTCACTCATATAAAAAATCTTTTACCTTGTACTAAACCTTTCAGAATCTTCTGTATTACATTCTTATAGCTGACCTAGTTATAAAGTTTTTTTTTAATTAACTTATATTTATAATAGTTATAGTAATTTTAGATATACCAAATTAAATTCTACTTAATATTAGGAACTTAGAGCATCTATACAAAATATAATATTATACATATATAGAAAAATGTTAAAAGCAGTATTGTATAAGACTTTAGTACAAATCAAAAATAAGACCACTAGATATAAAAAACTAAAAAAAATTAAAAAGATAAAAATTTACTTAAAAATTCTAAGTAAAGGGATAATACAAACTTTTGATAATACTATTAAACTAATAAAATACTTTCAAAGAGATAAGTAAATAAATCAAATAACAGATATATAAAAGAAGCATATATATTAACTAGGCTATTAGAATTACTAAAAAAAAAGAATATATAAATATATTATACTAAATTATTCAAATTAATAGTTTAAGAAGTTCTAACAGATCTAAGTAGTAGTTAGTAGAAGATAATAAAAAAGATGTTGAAAAGATGGATACTAGAGTTTGAGTAAGCTTTACAAGAAGCAGTCTACTTAAATTAGACAATAACTAAAGTTGTATAAGTAACTAATTGTACACTTTTTTTATAGTTGCTTTTATAGTTATTGTATAAACAGCTATTAGCTGAAACATACTATTAATAAATTTCTAAGTTGCAAGTACTCATTTTAATATTAAAAAAAAAACTATTTTAATTATATTTGCTTTTTAGTATTTTATAAATTAGATTTTATTAACAATAATTTTATTAAATATAAAATTAAAAATATTTTTTACTACAGGCTGCAAATTTTAAAATATTTTAGCAAAAACTTAGTTTAACTAGTTATTAAAAGAATAGTAAATTTATTTGTTTGCTTATATATTTTATATATTTGCTTATATTTTTATAACCAATTTAGATTTGTATACAAAGTTAGATAATTTTATATTTTTTGTAAAAATTTTTAACTTTAGAAAGAAGTTTATATATTATATATATATTGTTAAATTGAAAATTGTAATTATATTTTCTAAGCAAATAAATTGTGTTTTATGTTTTTTTTTATAAAAATTTTTGTTAGGATTTTGCATATTGTTTTCTACAGTTGTTTTGTTATTTAATATTTGTTTTTTTAAAATTTTTTGACAAAGTAATTATTACTTATTACTATTATTTTACTATTTATTATAGTTAATAAAATTCTATTTATTTTAATATTAAATAATAATAATATTTTAAACATAAAGAATGTAATATAGACGTTTTAAAAAAATATAATATAGAAACCTATAGCATTTTATATGCAATAACTGCATAATAATTCCATAGTTAGACTAATAGTAAATATGCATACTATAATTATTATGCGGTTACTACATATTATGATAATTAGGTTCTGTACACTCAAGTATTCTGACGCGGAGGTATTTTGGCGCACTTAATTTTTTATGGTACCTTGCGATACACTGACCAGAATTAGTACCATTCGTCTTACTGAGACGAATCGAATGATACAAAAATTAATCAATTCCGATCATGACTTGAAGGAAGGTTAGACATTATTGTGTAATTCTTATGTCATTTTTTCCTATCTGAGCAATTTCGAGAAAAAAAAGATCAGCAAAGTACAATATAAAGAGTTATCTGCATATACTTAACACAATACTGAATATCGATATACATAATGCGTCAAAATACCCCAACTAAAAAAAAAGCCTAAGTTTTAGATAGATTCTTGAGGATTTGGATCGCAAGGATTTTTTTTAAACTTAGAGGTTTTTTTTTTGACTTTTCGATAGATATTAAGTCGAAGATTAGTTTAATTCAATAAATATTAGAATAATATATTTCTTGGAGACTTTTATTATTAGCACTCCTAGGTGCGTCAGAATACCCGACTTTTCCTTATAGTGCTACACAAAATTTTATTAAAGAATTTTTTAAATAATGTTTACCATATAAATTTGACCGCTTTACAGATTAAAAGACAGCTATATATGTAACTAGTTTTGTTTTTAATAAAATTTACAAATTAATACTAAAATAGAATGAGTTTACTATGCTAATTTTTTTTATTACAAAATATAGTATGAAATAATAGTCTAAGCAAGTCTCTTTGTTTTAATGTTTTGTATTTTATTATACTAGAAATTTAATGTAATCAATATACGAAACAAATAAGAAAATTCTGCATGGTTTGAAGCTTTAAAAGATTGCATTTATGCGCCAATAAAAAAAAAGGATTATTGCAGAAGTTTAGTGTAGATATGTTTATTTTATCTGCACGATATCCATTAATTTGATTAAGACGTACATATGACTAATAAATTGTAAATGACAAAGTGTAAACTTCATTATAATTAACTTACTAATAACATTAATTAATAGAATTTACGTATTGCTAATCTAAAATCGGATAATATAAATTAATTATGCTAATAATTCTGGCTATTTACAGTATGTAAAAAAACAAAAGGCATTAACTTAGGCCAATTTCAGCATCATACAGTATCAACTACGATAATCATTAACGTATGGCGGTATCGATAAACAGCCACTGTTCTATAATTACACTCAGATATCGATATGGTGATTTTTTTTTTTTTTTTTTTAAAAAAAAAAAAATCCTATAACGATAGGAGATTGTGAAAGTATAGAGGTGTTTATTTCTATATATAATTTTTTTCAAAAATAGGTTCAAGTTTTGTACGATGTGCTTATACGATGTGCTTATACGATGTGCTTACAACAAATGTGCTTATAGAAAAAGTGACAATAGAAGAGAGTAATATGATATACAATTAATCTGAAATACAAAGATAAACCAACCCTTGCTTTTATAACCAGCGACCTTATTTGTTATTGTATAAATTTGCCGTACTATTTAATGATAGTAAATTATTATAATGATTAGCATACGAATACAGGTTTATTTATTTGTTTCCTTCTTGTAGTAAAAAGTTAATGGCAAAAGAGAATTTGATCGACTCGGCTTACAGCGAAGTGTTAATGATAATTGTAATTATTAAGTATAGTACGTATTACAGTATTACAAATTATGTATAATATTACTTTATATATGAATTTGGATGTGGCAATAGATTTTTTTAAAAAAAAGATATACCTAAAAAATGTAAATGATGTAAAATGACGTAATTACAGGGGAATGACTAAATAAGTGAAATGTCACATTAAAGTTATCAATTATAGGGAATCATCGTTATCAATTATATAATAATTTGTGTTCTGATAAAAAGAATTCGGAAATATCACAGATAAGATGGTCCGATTTGTATTGTTTCATCCGCTCTGCAGATCTTACATGTACATTTATATTGCAGTATTGCGTTATCAGAAATTCGACTTTTTATTAAATGCTAATATATATAAATATATAGCACATATCTAATATTTTGAAACTTGTTCAACAGGGTTCTCCTAAACGTCACAGATTTTCAAGATATACATCAAGATATACAAATTACTATTAGGGTTTTCATTCATAGGACCGAGAAAGGAATAAACAATTTCCCGCATGGAAAATATAGATCACATTGTGTTAAAAAAAAAGTATATAAGCTAAAGTGATTTGTATTGTAAATGTAGGACTAAATAGCTAGAAAGTACGTACGCGTAAATTATAATTTTTAAAATATAATTCGATTATGCACACTTTCTCCGGTGGTCGTACCTTTTGAATCAATACATTTACCACCTTTTAATCAGTATAAATATCGGTACCTTCTGCCAAAAATTGGTCATTTGAAATTGTTTAAAAAATTTCAACTTTGTTAGAGTAAATATTAGAGTAAATACCATGGCTTCTAATTTATCATTGGAATTTCTGGCAAATGCTCTAATGAATAGCCTCGATCGTGGAAAAATCTTTCCTCCTCGATTGAATAATCCTGAAGAGTTGTTATCAGCTCATTGTAATCGAATTAGCCCACCTACACGGCCTCCTAATGGCTTTCTTTTGTGCAGGAAAAACGTCCATTTCGAAGCAAAACAACAAGGACATTGCAATATGCGTGTGATTTCCAAAGTGACCGGGATACTCTGGAGAACAGCATCTGCTGAAGAGAAAGAGGCTTATGAACAATTAGGTATTATTAATAATGAAAGAGGGACAAAATTAGATATTCACACTTTTTTTACTAATAATAATTTTTTTTTTTTATTACATAATATTAGCTCAGGCAGTTAACATGGTTTATGCGCAACGGTATCATCTCTATAATAATAATTATTACATGCGTAACATGCAAAACTCTTATGTGCCAATGGGTTTCTTTCCTCTTCAACATGTTGATTGTCCAACTAATGTTCCCATTTATCCGGATTTGGATTCATCCATGTTTGTTAATCTGCAACCAGAATATTTTCCGTATGAATTAGAGATGAATGGAAGCCAAGGATTAATTTATTATACTCAACCGAGAATTTAATAATTATATGAATTAATCCAAATGCAGATGTGATATATTTGAACAATATATATCTTTTTTTCGGCAACAAATATGATTCGTGTTTTAATTTTTATGCTTTTAAGAGTTAAGAACAATTATATGCATGTCGTTTACAGATTTATGCATCCTAAGCAGTACTTATAAGATTATTTGGTGCGGCTGCATCCTGATTATGTAAAAAAGAAATATTATCTTCTTTTTATAGCCTAATTATTGAAGATAAGCACCATCATGGAAGGTAGCATTATAAGAATAATCGATACGTATACATATGTATATAGTATTAAGAATAATGATATAAGTATATAATATTAAGAATAATAATGCGTATAAGTATATAGTATTAAAAATCAATTTTTATAATTTATTGTGTTGCGTAATTCCTGTAGATTTATACCTGCCGATCAGGATAAATCATTTTACAAATTAATATTATTAGATAAAATAAAAGTTATAACTTACCATTTTGAAGAGAGTACCGAAGCAATTTATAGTTCCTATCAAACTATATAATACGATACTGTAATATTATGTAAAATGACTCATATAATAAGACTTAGTGGTGGAACCTTTTGGATTATTAATGTAATGAAAAATAATTAACAATTATTAATATAAGTTATTTAATGCGTTATAGATGAATTGTAGACAGTTATCGGATCTTTAACGATTAGAAACTATTAATAACCTTAATAACTAATTTTAATTATTTTTAAAAATTCAGAAGTCACATCATTAATAAGACTTAAAGCTTGTTAATGATCTTTAACATATTAGATAAGCTATTCACGACAGATTTAACATTCAGCACTCATTGAGATTCTTTCATTCAAGCCAGGATTAGATGGATCAATAGTTTGACGTATTAAATCTTATGAGAGAACCGTTATTCAAAGTTTTGATTTAGATAATATGATTTTCACGATAAGTAAATGTGAAGTTTTAAATATTGCGAATGTTATGGTGTTCAAAATTATGGTATCTTGTAGCGCGTCCTTTTCGGTAAACGAAATTTATTTTGTGTAATTTCGGTGCAATAAACCCAATTTATACGAACGATTCCTGTGTAACTTATTCGGCACCTCCTAATACAAATACATAAATTTCCATCACCTCTTGAGATGAGTGAAAACTTGTGTATCTGTATCAGAAGGAGGCCGAATAATTTACACAGAACATGTCGGATAATTTAGTTATCAGTCGAGTTTTAGTAATTGAACAATCAGTATTATGATTTACATAAAATGTTACACAAAGGTTGTTCCGATAATTTTGAACTTAAAAATTAACAATGTCTATCTAAAATTTTAATGATACATAAATTTGTCAACAATGTGATTGACGATTATCTTGATAAGTGGCTGTGTTTTTTCTTACAAATAAAGAACAAAAAAAAAAGTGAGATTTATAGTTCATCACCAGTGCGATACAATCACCTGATCAACCAGTGGGTGTGAAGTAAAGAACGAATCGATAACAAACTTTTTAAAAACCCGCTTATAATTCAGAATTTTGTCCCGAAACTGTTCTTTTCGTCTTAACAAAACAAGTTCTTGCAAAATTTCTGATTAGGAGGTCTTTTAACCTCTGGTTCACCCGAACTTTAGTCCAACTGCTGTTTGATTTTTTTCTTAAAAAAAACCTTGATTTAACTAATAGTAATGCCTCGCACTGGCAATTTTCTAAAAATAAATAAATCAAATAAATAAATCCGGGATGATCGCACATCACGTTGACTACGAAGCATCACAAAGTACCAACCTTTTTGCGTAATAGTCGATTCAAAATAATAAATACCGTGAAAAGTGTGCTTTCTAACCATAATAGATCTACCACGTAAATAAATGCTATATTAGGCAAAAAATATTTTATTAATAAGCCAAATTAGCTACGAAATTTATTGATGTATTAAATTGGTTTTCCCCATATTCATTCTTTTTTGTTATGTTTGACCGAAAATGTTTATTAGCCTCACGTGATTCTAACCAAATTGGTTAAAATTACGATCACTAGTGCTAAAAAAAAAGAAAAAGAAAAAAAGTTAGTAATCCTTATTATTTATTGTATACTACACTGCATTTTCATGCGATAAATCAGGTTGAGACTGATTACTGGAAAAACCAAATTTCTAATCGGTGTAGCCAACGTGTGACTCAAAGCGCGTGCATGTATTTATAGCATTCAACGTATCGAGTATGGAGAAACGATTGGTTCATTAAAATTTATGCTGCATAGTATATCAAAAAAAAAAAAAAAAACCTAACTATACGATATTGTATTTTATTTCCAAATTCATCATCTTCGTACTGTTCAGTCCAGGAGACGTTACATTTGGTCATTTCTTTGTTATCTTTACCAGGAAATTTCAAATAATTTCATTTAAATAACACGTTTATAACCACCTGCATAGTTATTGAATTTTACATTCATGTAATGTTGGTATACACCAATTTTGAAGTTGTCGATATGCAATTACTAATACTGATACACTTCTAGGAATTGAAAGAAATTACATATACATTCTTCAAAAATGTTCGTCTTCAAAAATGAGTACATTTCTTTAAATGGATTAGCACTCAATCTATTCGTTATTAAGCAATCTAAAAAAAAGAAAAAAACGCCAAAACTGAACTTACGCGCATTGTATGAGACAAAGTTCAAGAGGTAAGTTGGATATTTTAGCAATGCAGCCATTCTGAATTAGTCCAAAATAGTATTCCTTTAATATCTCTTTAAAAAAAAAGTTTTCAAGTGATTTGATTCGATTAAACTTTAAAGTTTACCTATAATTTGATAGATTTGGGATATGCTTTAGCCATGTACAACTTTTGTACTCCCTTGAATGAGAGATTTCAATCAATTTTGGTTGACCTTAAGGATGTTACGCACTTATTTTTTTTATTTTATTTTTTTCTTTCTAATTCTAAGCCGATTGAATAAATTACCAATAGCACTATTTTCCCGACCTGTTTACTGACAATCTAGATAATATTCATCAATATTATGCAAGCCAAGATATAGCCCAAATGATTTATTTTATTATTTTCATAATAACGAGATTTTTTAAAACTTTTTTCTTTTAAAATATAAAATACCGAAATAATTTTATATTCGAATCTTCTTCATGCAGACATCGAATCTCTCTACCTATTATTACTCATCGTAACCGATTTCCTCACTGAACAAATCACATGATCACATTTTTTTTAACACAGAATAAGATAATCATTTTATACTACCGTTATGTAAGATTATATAATACTAGTATAATATATACTAGTCTTTGTTAAAAAAAATAAAAAAATACAAAATACTCAATACTGTAACGTCAAATCAAAAAAGTTAAACAGAACAAGTTTATATAATATTATATATTTAAGTTGCTTGTTTACAAAAATTTTAATATTCTAAAAATTTATAAATATATTTCGATATACTAGATATATATGTCCAACAAAAAAATTAACCATAAGGTCATACTGTAACCTGTCAGAGTTCTTAATTTTTTTTAATTATGTATAATGTAGAAAAGTCCTGACTTTATACAGTGATAAATTAATTATATTTTTTATGTTCACCTTGTCCTAATTAATTAGTACGTACGTAATCTGATGTCTAAATTAATTGGTAATTTTGATGACGTACATTAAGAACTAGAGGTAGGTTAGACTAGTGATAGAGCTACTGTACAGCGTGGACTAAAGTACTTAGTTGATGAGATTTTTTTTACATAATAGAAATTTATAAATCACATGCATATATAATAATATTTTAAAACCCAATTTACGCTATTTGTCGCAACGGGTACTTTAGTCCACGCTGTACGATAACCGGGGTTAAAAAAGGAAGCTGTTTAATTGCTTCGTATCGAAAAATCAATTTTATGTACCATTATACGTGATAATTAAATTATCTCATTGGTTAATCATCACTAGGTTAGATAAATAGTTACTTGATTTGCACGAGAAGGAAATAACGATAAATCATTTACCGGCCAAGACAACACTGTATCTTATTTAAAAGCCATATTACCAAAGATCTGAGGTATAAGCAATTATTATTATTATTACTATTATTATTTTGTAGCCTGATTCAAAATATATATTACTATTTTTAATACATATTATTAGTTCTTTAAACGCGCCTTCTAAGAACAGAGAATACTTGGGTAATAATTATTTCACGAATGAAGCTGAAATTTAAACATATTTTGATATGAAATTTTAAAAAATATTTTGGGGTGTTTTTTATCGCCTTTTTTTAAGGTTAGGGTATGATTTAAGGTTAGAATTTATAATTAAAAAGCATATGTGGATTTTAACAGGTTTATATTTTAAGATCGGGACCTCAGATTTCAGCATCATACGATTTCACGATCATCTATATTAAATGAATGTAGGTGAAATGAATATCATCCCTTGTAGGATTCTTTATAGGTTCCTTTATAGGTTTCTTTATAGGTTCCTTTATAGAATCTCTTAAAGAATCTCTTATAGAATTATTCTATACATAAATGCAATGTCAACCTTAAGAAGGTGCATTTAGAGTAATATCTGCTACTAACTCTGATGCCTGTCCGTTTTAAAAGCGCCGATTACACTACATAACTTAATATTGATAACATTAATAACGGTTTTATTGCTAAAGTTGATAACAATAAAAACGAAAAAAAAAAACAGTACATAAAATATAATTAAAAATGTAATAAGAAACAAGTAAAAATAAAATTTTAAGAATCTTGAGTTATCTGACTTTTACATGTGAACTTTAACGGGGCTAATGATATTGATTATCTTTATTAAAGATGAATTGCGTTATCTTATTAGATCTTGACCGAATTTAAACTACACGTATTAATAATAATTACTAAGAATATTTTGTTTGTATATCATGAGCTTACTAAATAAGAACTCGTTTGGTTAGCTTAAATTTATTTTATTAATATCGGATAACTCAGTGACAACAGTATAGTTATTAGTAAGTTGGACAAAAAAAAAAAAATACTAATGTAAAAATTTTTATACGATGATGATTGGTTGGTAACCCAGCCGTACCGGCTGGGTTACCGACCAATCACCATCGCCTATAAAATACAGCATACGAGAAAATGTAATAACGGTTTTATTTGATGATTTACTATCTCAGTTTATGAAATATGATCAATAATTTTATCACATAAAAACACCATAAAATAATTGATTTATTTTATAGGCTGACCATAGTAAAGCATTAAACAAAAGATCTTAATGCAGTGATATAAATAGGTATGATAATTTATTATGTATACTATATTTAGTTCAATTACATAATAGAATTTAACGTTAATGAAAGAGATCATCTGCGGAGTACAATCTAAGAATAAAATATTTACATCAAATTTTTACAACGAAAATGGGTTGTTACCACCGTTTTCAAAAAGTTGTGGAAAGATACCATAGGAAATTCCCAGATTTCCGGATTTTCAAGACCCGCTCTAATCGGATCTTTAATTTTTTACTAATTAGAATTTCCAAATTCATCATTCCCAACATGAGTATATGGAAATTGTTTTCCAGATCTTTTTGAAACAGCTGTAATGTGCAGAAGGCAAGTTTCATAGACTAAATATTGATATGTAAGAGATTTTTTGACAAAACGAACGGTTGTTTTGAATTTTCTTGATCGTACTGCATTACACCTGATCTTGGAAACAAAATTTTTTAGAGTGGTGATTTTGCACCGGTTTTAAAAATTTGACACGAATTATAAGTTCCTTACAACTGATCTCAAATTCTGAGACAACCGATGTAGTGATACAAAACGAAAATCGAATTAATCGATTAGTTAAATTTGACAACTTAATCAATTTGAATTTTGCAAACTAACTAATCGATTGATGGATTAGTCAATTAATGGATTAGTCGATTAGTCGATTAATCAACTGATTATTTAAGAATATCAATCCGACTGTTTCAGTTGCTAATTTACGTGTATTTTATCAAGTTTCATTTATTATTTTATTCAATTAAACGTTTAGTTGGCCAATCGACCAAATCGATTAGCAATTGATCAATTAGTTGAATAAAAAATAAACTAATCAATTGAAAATTGTTCGTCGAATTTGTAACATTAATCAGAATCGAGTAATGCCGACAACACTAAATTCAAAAACTTAACGAATTCGTCTCAATAGTCATCGATCAATTTTTATCAGTTGCCTCAGAATTATGAGAACAACTGCAATTCATTAGATTGTGCATATCCGCTGACATGATTACATCATATCTAATATGTTGAAAGAGATTGAAAAAGGTTGGCAATCAATGCGAATTCAACTTTTCGATAATTAAAGGATATACATACAAACTAAACCTCTAATAAAACCCAACGCCAATTTGACTTTTAGCATAACTCGAGATATAGGATCAATTAATAAGATTGATTTAAAAACGTATAAAATATGAGCAATTTATTTAATAAAAGGGTTTCGGCTCAATTATGAAGACATAATACAATGGGACCTACCTGGGTTAATCACTAACATTCAAGTCTCATCAAAAATGATTGGAACTAAACCGTGCGTTCATTATATGAGTGCAGCAGAATGAAAGTCTAGAAGTGAAAGATTTTAGAGGTAGATTGTAGTTGAAGGGTATAAATTTCATAGTAAAAATCGGTGAAGATTTACTCTTACATTGATATAATGTTGGAATGTAAAAGTCACATAGTTATAAAGGAGAAAAATGCCAATAACTCGCGATCTACCAAACCAATTTGAATAATTCTATCACTATTAGAACCGGAATAACTTACATATAATCTTTGTTAGAAACTCAAGGAAGGGTCTTGGCATAAAAAAAACTTTTGATTTTAAGAAAAACTATATTAACTTTCGGCGATTTATATAATATTATGTATTGATGATCGGTGATTGATTTTTTTTATCTTTACGATGAAAAAATCAAACACCGATCATCAATATCAAAATATCTAATATTATATTGTTTCAGGGGTTAAGTTCGCTACAGTGAAAACTTAAAATATTCACTTCCGGGTTTTCATTCTGCAGCACTCACATAACATAAATTTAGACATATTTCTAATAATAAACTTAGTACGCATCAGGTATTAATATCATACATACATACATATTACAGTTTTAATGTTGTACATACTCTTTTTGATATGAGTGCTGCGAAGCGAGAACCTGTAATTTCGGTTTTTGCCGGCTCCACTTTTCTATAATAAATTCTATAGTAAATTCTATAATAAATCATACTCATTTTGATATGAGTGCTGCAAAGCGAGAACCTGTAATTTCGATTTTTGCCGGCTCCGCTTTTCTCTAATAAATTCTATTTAACGAATCATGTGTCTGATAAGTCGTTTCAATAAAATTAATTTCGGCACTCATATTCAAACTCTTTAAAAGAAAAAAAAAAATCCTCATAAAAAATGTATTATATATATTAATATATATGGGTAATTATATTAATATATGAGTAAGTAGTTTTGAATTCAGACAAAGTTATTACGTAATATATAAAATTGGTCCGAGTTCAAAAATAATTACCCATATTGCATGAAGTTTTAACCCATTTTTACTTAGAGTTGGATTGTTTAAACGAGTTATAATGTTTTTTTTGTTTTTTTAAACGATCCTAAATTTATTCGTCAGAGAAAAAAAAGGTTATTGGTTAATTTTAGAAAGAACTATGAGTTTAAACTTTATGCACTGATAGATGATATACTTTGTCTAATTATCAATTGACATAATAATTTTCTGGGTCTATCAATTTTGCCATATTGGTATTACTCTCGTCAAGGATCGGATTTTATTTATAGAAATTTGAAAATCCAGTAATTTTATTATTGGACAGAAAATCATAGTAAGCCACCGAGTAAATCCGTTGTCAGGCAGACTGATACTGCCTTATAAATTTTAATTATAAGTCCTCGTAATAAAAAATTTTATCAATATTCTTGCGAATGAGTTTTTTTTTTTTTATTGTCTGGAGCGTAGCGGAGGACTAACATTTTCAGGTCACTACGTAGCAAATTTTGTCCGTCCACCCACGTGGTCTTGCATAATCATCATGTGTTACAAACTTGATGAATTTCCGGAGAGTAGCGGAGGACTTACTTTTCACAAAAATTTTGTCCGTCTGTGAATGTGCAGTCACATGTTGATCGACAAAAAATTGTCCAATTGTTAATCACGATTTGGTGTAACGTAACGTCTGAGCTGAATTGTCCGTCTGTCAACGCACGTGATCATTATAGATGATCTGCACATACTAGAAACTCATACAGGGGATCCCCAAAATTCCGGGTCGAAACCATCGGATTTAGCCCGGCATTTAGGTAGCATTTAGTAATACAAGTTAACTATTTCTGAGCAAAAATTATCAGCTGGGCAGCTTTACTTAATGAGCTATGGTTTCATTAGTAAAACTTTTAGTGATCTTGGGCAAAATTGGTTAATTCCGGCCCTGCCGATCATGATTCCGAAGTATTCCGACCCGGAATTTTGGGGATCCCCCTGTATGAGTTAGTATAGCGGGCTTTAAATTTTATTGGATGATAAACCGGAATGTTACACAATATGGTTTACATATTAGCGTAACGTTTTGCATTACAAAAATGGATTGGCAGCCACGGATACGAATTGGCAAAACCTGATACCAAAAAAAAATCAAAAGAATACCTTCTGGTCTATAAACTATCAAAATAATTCGGTAATCCACGAAGTAATTCGGAAGTTATATGAGAGGTATGTTTGAACGTTAAGTTTAGCCTTTAAGTATAATAAATCAATTAAACTCGACAATTTAAGCCGTCTTTATTTGTAAAAACTTATTTTTTTGTAATCCCAACTAATAAAGACACTTGTCTATAATATAGGTTAATAA
>CAJVQA010003673.1:0-18989 GCA_910591915.1 Cetraspora pellucida | reverse complement strand
GTCAATAACAAAAAGACTTAGCAAAATATTTACAGAGAGAGAAATACTTAAAGGACCAAACTATGCAGGCCTATTAGGAAACTCAACAGAACAACTGGTACATGTTCTAAACATGATAATGGAAGAAGCAAAAGAAAAGAATAAAGAGGTGTAAATACTCCTGCAAGATATAAAAAAGGTATTTGATTCAGTTTCACTCAAAAGTCTAGAACTAGTTCTACAAAGAGTCAAAATACCCAAAATGATGATTAAATATATATTAAATCTCTTTCATAAGAGACAACTTAAAATAATCACAGCATATGGTCTAACAGAAGAAATAACAGCAGGAGATGAAATAGATCAAGGTAAAGTAATATCACCACTAATATGGCATGTTTTCTATGACCTACTATTAAAAAAGATACAGAAAAATAAAAGGTTAGACTATATGGTATAACAAGAGTTCAAAGAGGGAATACACTGTAACAACATTATAAGCCATCACCAAGCAGCAATTGCATATGCAGATGATACAACATGGATTGCAAAAAGTAAGGAACAATTTATAGAGATTCTAAAGGTGGCAGAAAACTTCTTTAAAATAAATGATATTGAGATAAATGGATCAAAATCAAAGCTGATAATAATGAATAAAAAAGCTAAGAAAGAAAAAAAAGAAATAAATTTTGGAGGAAGCAAGATAATAGAAGAGCCAAGAAACAAAATAGTATGTTTATTAGGAATTTGGCTAAATAATAGAATGTGAGAAGTTTTAGTAAAGAAGAAAGCAAAAGGGATAATAAGCTAGACAATAAGAGACCTTAAATATAAAAAAATAACGATGAGCCAAATAGCATACATAAACAATATAGTAATAATACCAAAATTAAGCTACATGTTGCAACTGACAAAGATATTAGAGAAAGGGATAAAAAAAATACATCAACCAATGATATGCTTGGCAAAACAAAAAAGTGGCTTACCAAGAACATTAGAAAACTGCATAATAGAACACAAAGATCTTGGTAGCTGCAGAACCCTGTGACAAGAACTAATAATAAAACAAATAGAAGGCCTAATAGCAAGACTAAACAGAAAGGATGAACTAGAGCAATTAACAAAACTAAGAATAACACAGGGTTGTCAAAGAGCAAGTTTAATAAAAGACATATAGAAAACAGAAAAACTGCCAGAAGATAAGTCATGTTGAAAGAACAATTTAGCTGCTTGATGATAGTCAAAGCAAGAGAGTTAGGAAAAAATATAAATACAGAAACTGAACTATAGACAACAAATGGTTACAGTCTTAGAGTAATTGAACTAGTAGAACCATGGCTATGAAAAAAAAATAGATCCAAAATAAATGAAGTAGACTTATATATCTAAACCAACTACTCGATACAAAAGAAAAAAGACTAATAACATGGCAGCAATTCAAGACCTGCCAGAATCAGTTAAGCAAAGGCAAAAAGGCAGAGTGGTTCAAAATGATAGAGACAAGGATGCTCAACAGAATTGAAAGCAGAAAAGTTAAGGAACAATTTAAAACAGGCAGATGCAACATACAGGCAATGAAGATCAAGTAGAAAACCTTGTCAAAGGATAGAAGAAAAAAAGAATAGATAATATATAGTGCAACAGAGAATAGGCAAATGGAAAAAATAATCAAAAAAAAAGAAGAAGAAGCTACTAATAGAACATTGGCAAATACATAATATAGAAAGTGACTTAATAACAAGAATCAACAAATGCGAGGGGTGTTTAAGAAATGAAAAGACAGAAGAAAATATCTGCCAATATTGGATAAGAATCAACAATAATATAAACATGATCTCAGATGTGCTAATAGGGAAGAAAAATAATATAATCAAGGCAGCTACCAACCAACTAATAGAATATACAAGAATAAAAGAACTGAAAAAAAATGAACAGAAACTAATAGGACTAAAGATATTAGAAGGTCTAGAAATAGAACTAATTAGAAAACAAAAAATAAGAGAAAATGTTAGTCAAGAGCTAGTAAAGGTCTTAAGAAAAAATATATTAAGAGACAAAAACAAATATACAATATATACAGATGATGCAGCAAATAAAAGAAACAAAAAAGAAGCAACAGACAAAAACATAGGTATAGGTTAGGTACAAATAGCTGAAGTACAAAATTGGTCAGAAGAAGAAATAGCATTAGGAGTAAAAAGATGGCCTATGTCTACTACAGCTAAGGTGCTAGCAATATGGGCAGCGATCTTAACAATGCCAAAAGGGAAAAAATTAGTAATATTTACAGATAGCAATGCAGCAATTAGAAACATTAGTAAAGGATTAGTGTGTATAGATAGAAACAAAGTTCTTAAAAAGAAAATGCACTATGGGTATTGAAGATAATAGATATAGTGAAAACAAAGAATATACAGATAGAGTGGGTTAAAGTTAAAAGTTATAGTAAAAATAGACGAAATAATAAAGCTGATAGCCTTGTAAAGAAGGAAACATTAAGCAGGAAAATAATTTTTTCAGAAGAAGTTAGCCATGAAGAGATAGAGTACTGTCTAGAGTGGGAAAACAAGTAAATAGACATACTTGCAAGACTTCTATGCAAAATAGTAACAAATGTCAGACTAGGAGTAGAGTGAAAAGAAACAATAGCAATCAAGAATATTGAGCCAGAAGAAGTAATGATATACAATTGGACATACTTTTGAAGAAGACTAGATTCATCTAAAGGAGTACACTGTCTAACAAGAAAAAGTAGTACAAGAAGAAGTGCTTTCATAAAATATATATTGGACAAGCTCCCAACATTGAAAGAACTTAATAGAAGAAGTCCAAATATATATATAACAGTAGAATGCCAAGTTTGCCAAAGCAAAGTTAAAGAAACACAAGAACATTTGTATCATGTAAGGGACAAGTAAATCTGTGAAAAAGAATACAGAAAGTATCTATGCAACAGCATGGAACAGCTTAAAAGAAGATGAAAAGATACAAGTCTCACCTTAAATATTATATACAGCACTTTTTAAACAAACAGAGCAAGAGAAAATAGAAATAAGAAAAGCACTGATCAAAGACCTAATCCCAAGAACAATGCAAGATAGGTTATCTCAAATCTTAAGTACAAAAACAAGACAACTTTTTGCAAACATATTAGCAGAAACAATATGGAATACATTTTATGAACAAATCTGGAGAATTCATTGTAAAAAGGTCAACACATGGGAAAAAGAAAGAGAAATAATGAGTAAAGAGAAAAAAAGAAGACTAAAGGATAAAGGAAAGGCAAGTATAAAGAAAAAAAAAAGACTAATCAGCAAGCAATAGAAGAAAGGAAAAAGAAAATGAAAAAAAAGTGAATTAAAAAAGAAGTTAGGAAGACAATTAATAAGCTTGTTATAAAAGAGAGAAGACTTTTTTATTATGAACTTTAAGTAGTTAGACAAGCAGCTTACTTTTGCTAGAAGTAATGCAGCAGGTTGCACTTAGGTGCCATTAGAGTAGCCAGGTGATGCTAGGCTTAGTTGTTAGGTAAATTTATATAATTACAGTAGTAGTTTCAAAAATCTTAATAAAGCACTAGCATGGCTGCTTAAAAAAAAAAATAATAATAATAAAAATAAAAATATAAAAATAGTATATATATAAATACTAATTTATATATTAGTATTTATTAATGCTGATTTATATATTAGCATTTATAAATAATACTTTTTATATAAAGAAATTACTGTTATATATGTTTTTAGAGATATATTTTCAATAATATATATATTTGCTATAAACTAGCAATAGATTTGATATATAAAAATTATACAGTTTCTGCTTAAATTATAAAATTCTTGGCCCTACAACTCTACATTACAACTAAAATAATTATTATTATTTTTTTTTTTTAATATTAATAGTAAGGCCATGCCTCTATCTTTATTAAATATTTAATTGAAATTTTACATAAAATACAATTTTGTTTTTAAAATATTATAGAAAGAATAAAAGCTTAGACTAATTTATCTATGATCTAAACCAACTGAAGTAGCCAAGGCTCATCTATATTTGAGTGTTAGTAATTATATATAAAGGGCTAGTTTGATATTTAATCTATTGGATATACTAGGAGTTTATTTTTAAACTAATAGAATTAAGTAAGAAAGAATATGATAAAAGTAAGGCAGTATTTGAAGATATGTTATATTCAGAAGTTTGAGCTGTAAGTCTTAAGATACAATATGGAATCCAGTTTTTATAATAAATTTGTTGGTTAAGATGAAGTAAAAACTTGATAACAAGTGTTGTAGCTACTTTTTTGGATGACAGGTTTGCAACAATGTCAATAAGTTCATTTGGTATTAGACCTGTTAGAGTTGAAAAGATTGAAAATTATTATTAATTTTTATATAGAATTATGTTTTATAATTGTTAATAAGTTTATATTATCTTATAAAGACAAGATAATATGTTTGATTATCAAAAAAAACATAAATAATATAATCAAAATAAAATTAAACTTAACCAGAATATAAATCTACTGTTTCATCTTCTTAAACAATAATCTTGCCAGAATTCCTAAAGATTTAGTATAGCAGACTAAAAATATAAATTCAAAAATTTTTGACTTAAACTTCATTAGCAGAATAAATATGTAAAATATTGCAAAAAATTTTGCATACCAAAAATCTTTCAAAATAACTGTAATTAATATAAAATTATTTTGAAATAAAATAATTTTGTAATATTACAAAAGATTTAAAATAATTTTGAAAGAATTTTAGTTATTTTAAAATAATTTAAAAATTAATAAAACTAAAAAAATTAAAAATATATTTTAAAAATAATTTGAAATATTTAGAAAAATTTCAAAAATAATGAAATAATTTTAAAATATTTCAAAAATTCAAAAGAATTTTGAAATAATTAAAAAATTTTAAAAGAATTTCAAAATATTTTAAAAACTATAAAATAAATTTTATTGATAAATTTATTTTATATTATTTAAAATTATTATTATTTAAAATTTTAATACACTATTATTTGGATCAAATACTTGTTATTTGTATCATATTAGCCTAACTGAAAGGTTATATGACATTCATGCAATAGTTGTACCTTGTATGAAAAAATACAAACCAGTATCAGACAGTATGAACCCATGATAAGTCTCTGTAGTTACAAGAACAAGAAAGACAAAAGCTTACTTGAAAAACCTGAGTAGAGAGGTAGTCTAAACTTTTGACAGTGCTATTATAAAGACTAGATCTATAAAACAAAGCTAGAACTTATGAAGCCAGATATATATACTAATCTTTAAGAAGAGTCAGATAAACCAACCAGGCTGTTAGAATTTTTGGATTTTGAAAAAAAAGAATATATGCTAAAAAATATGTAAATCAGAGGTATATAGTTATAATTTATCTTTTCAAGCTATCTGATTTGAAGCTTGGTAGAACTTGAATTGAATATCAATATAGTAAAAATATATTGTAAAGTCAGTACAGAGATTGGGTTGAACTCTACAAGAACATAGTGGTTTAATAGTATACTCTAACTGCAAGTATTAGTCTTAGTTATAGCAATATTAGATTAGTTGTAAGAATAAGATACAGAAGATTTTGGAAGATTTAGTATAAGATTAAAGATTTCTTATATGAGTGAACTGCTTTAAAGACTTAGTGGTCATGGCATATTTTTACTAGTATCAGCCAAGGTCATTGGTAGAAAAAGTAGATAGATGGATACAAGAACCAAAGTGTTTAAATAGAGAACCTGAAAGCAGGTTTCAGGTATGGCAGCTAATGTAGAACCTTCAAGCAAACTACTTAAATTAGACAATAACTAAAGTTGTACAAATAGATAGTTATATACTCTTTCTATAATTGCCTTTGTTGTTGTAATGCAACTATTAGCCAAATATACTATCAATAAAATTTTGGATTATAAAACTCATCTTAATATTTATTTTTTTTTGTTTTAAATTTTTTTTTTTAACCTTAAGCAGTTATGCTAGTACTTTATTAAGATTCTTGAAACTATATACATTTATACAGTTACATAGAATTTTCTAATACCCAGTCTAGCATTACTCAGCCACCCTTATAGTACCTAAGTGCAACCTGCTATACTATCTCAGTTAGAGATAAACTGCTCATCTAACTACTTAAAGCCATACCAAAAAGGCCTTTTTCCTTCTGTGACAAGCATATTAATTGTCTTTAAAACTTCTTTCTTCATTTAGTTTGGTTTCTCTCTTTTTCTTTCTTTTCCTTCTTCTCTTGTTTGTAGATCTTTTCTTTTCCCTTTATTTATTTTTTCTTTTGTATGAACACCTTTTTTCATCTTGTTTGTTATATTAGTCTTCTTTTCTCAGTCTGTGTTTTTTCACATCAGACTCTTTATACTTGGTCATAGAAGGTATTTTATACTGTTCTTGTTACTATGTTTATGCACTTCTGTATTGTCTGCTTACTTAAGAGTCATTTAAGTTTCTTTTCTATTTTAATTTTCATGAGTCCTTTTATTAGCACTTCTCTGTTTTTAATTTCTTAAGCTTCTGATTTTTCAAATAGTGTTTCATATAGAACTTATAGTAGGATTCTGTTCTTCTCTTCTTCTTTGAGCCTATTCCATGCTGCTGCTATTGCAACTTTTTGAATTCACTTCTACAAACTTTTTTGTTCACTACAGCTTGCCAGATGTGTCTGTGTTTCTTTCTCTCCAACTTGGCATATCTGGCACTCTGTTGTTGTATATACTTCTGGTCTTCTTCTGTTTAAATCTTTGAGTGTTGGCAGTTTGTCCATTATATACTTAACTGTTATAGCTCTTCTTGTATTAAGTTTTCTTGATATACAATAAACTCCTCTTGTTTTGTTTATTTCTTTTCAAAAACTTGTCCAATTATGTAATATGTTTTCTGTTTTTGGCTCTAGTGCTCTTATTGGATTTGTTTCTTTCCAACTGGCTCCAATTCTGACATTCACTATTATTTTACACAGAAGTCTTGCTGGTATATCGATTTTCTTATTTTTTTACTTTAAATAGTACTCTATTCTATTACATATAACCTTTTCTGCATGTATTAGATTTTTATATATTGCTTCTTTCTTCGCAAGAGAATCTGCTCTGTCATTTCACTTATCTTTACTATGGCTTTTAACTTTAACTATTTCTGTCTTTATGTTTTTACTTTTGATAAGACCTACAATATTCATTATTCACATTGTGTTTTTCCTCTTTATTGTACTTCTATCTTCTATGTTTTGGGAGCTCTGTTAATATTTCTTAATGCTACAATGCTATCAGTATATATTTCTATGCTCTTCCTTTCTGGTATTGTTAGAATTGCTACTCATATTGCTGCTAGTTCTGCTATTGTTGCTGATGGCCAACCCTTAAGTTCAAATGCTGTTTCCTTCTCTGGCCAGTCTTTTTTATTATCTATTTGTACCTAGCCAATACCTATTCTTTCTTATCATTTTCTTTTCTCTTTTTATATAATACTCCATCAGTATAGATAATGTATTTTTTTTTGTCCCTTCTTTTGTTTCATATTAGAATTTCTGTTAGCTAATCTGTAATTATACTGTTTAATCTTTGTTTTTTGATTAGTTCTATTTCTAATTTTTTTACTAGTTTTAACTTTAATAACTCCATTTCATCTCTTTTCCATTCTTCTATTTTTTTGTTTTCTGATAATTGCTCTAATATTGCATTTATCTTGTTGTTTGTTTTTTCTATTAGTAATTCTGGAACAATCTTCATGTTTTGGTCTTATCATATCTATCTTTCATGCTTATTTGTTGTCTGTTCTGATCTGTCTTCACAACCTTTATATAAACTTATTTTCGTATATGTTTTTCTTTCTTCTTTATGCATTAGCCAATGCTCTGCTAATATTTTTTTCTTCTTTTTCTTAATTACTTTGCTGAGTTGCTAGTTGTATTTTGGTTTGTACATGATTCATTCTTTCTTTCTTTAGTCTTCTAATATCTTTGTTCACTTAATCTTTAATGCCTATATGTTATAGCTGTTTATTCTATATTGGTCTTATATTTCTCTGCTTTCTTGTCTTTTTAGCAACTTTTTTTTTATTTTGCTAAACTACTTGGCTTTCTTTCCCTTATATAATAGACCTTGAAGACTCTTGAGCTGTCTCCATGTAATTAAGCTATCACCTTTTGTATCTATTAGCTAATTTACATATAACAATCCTCACTCATTTATTGTGCTACTACTTGCTATCTATGTTTTCACTTCTAGCATGTTTTTTATTTGTCTGTCATATCCATACACTTTCTATAGCCATTTTGCTACTTTGATATTTATCCTTATCTTTTTTGTTTTGGCTAATGTTTGATATGCTAAATTGTTCTTTCAGAACTTTTTAACTTCTGGTTTATTTTTGTTATATTAGATGTCTTTTGTTAGGTCTGCTTTCTGACATCCCTGAGCTATTCTAAGTCTTGTTAATTCATCTAGACTATCTAACCTATTAAGTCTTGAGAAGATGCTACTAATTTGCTTGATCATTATTTTTTGGCTTAGTGATTTGCAATTGCCTAGGTCTTTGTATTTAATTGTACAATTGCTTGATGTTTTTATTATTTTGTATTTATGTTTGGCCAAACATATTAATGGTTGATATATTTTATCGATCATCCTTTCTGACATCTTTGTTAATTGCAAAAGATATTCTAGTTTGGGGATTATTACTGTATTGTTTATATATGTGATCTGGCTTATTGTCACTTTTTTGTATCTCAGATCTTTGACTGTTTGACTAACTATTTCTTTTGCTTTCTTGCATAATAGCACTTCTCTTATTTTGCTATTTAGCCAGATTCCCAGTGACCTTATAATCTTGTTTTTGGGTTCTTCTATTATCTTGCTATGACCAAAGGTAATTTCTCTTTCTTTTTTTTTAACTCTTATATTCATTATTATGAGCTTTGATTTGGATCCATTTATTTCAATATCATTCACCTTAAAGAACTTTTCTGCAATACTTAGAATTCTTAACATCTGCTCTTTGCTGTTTGCAATCCATGTTGTATCGTCTGCATATACAATTGCTGCTTATCTATATCTTGTAATGTTGTTATTGTGTACTTTTTCTGCCATTTCTTGTTCTACTATATAGTCTAGTGATTCATCTTATTGTACTTTTTCTAATAGTGGATCATAGAAGAGATGCCAAATTAGTGGCAAAATCACCTTTCCTTGATCTATTCCATCTGTTGCAATTATCTCTTCTGTTAGATCATAGGCTGTAATGACTTTAAGTTTCTGTTTACAGAATATATTGCTTATATATTCTCTTGTTTTTTATAGTATTTTAACTCTTTTTAATGCCTATTCTAGGCTTTTTAATAGGACTGAGTCGAATGCTTTTTTCATATCTTGTAATAATATCCAAACTTCTTTATTCTTCTCTTGTGCTTTCTCCATTATCATATTTAGTATATATATAGATTGCTCTGTAGAGTTGTCTAAAAGACCTGTGAAGTTTGAACCCTTAAGTATGTTTTTTTCTATAAATACTCTTGCTAGCCTTCTTGTTACTATTTTTGTGACTACTTTTCTAAAGTTTTCAATTAGTGCTATTGGCCTAATGTTGTTTAGACAGTATCTCTAATCTACATCTTTCAGGATTGGATATATTTGTGCTATTTTTCACTTTTTTGGTATATCTTCTCTTTTTATGATCAAATTCACAAATGCTCTAAATATTTCTTGTAATTTCTTCTCTACTCATTTTATTAATATGTAGCTTATGCCTGATATTCCTGGAGTTATATTCACTTTAAGCTCTTTGAGCATGTCTTCTTATTCTTTTTCTTATATTTTTTCATCTAATTTCTTGTACTAGGTCTCATCAATCCACTCCTTTAGTTTATATATTTCTTTCTATTCTTTTGTTATTTCTTCTAGTTTGGTGTTCTTTTTTCTAAATTGGTTTTTGTAGTATACTGCCAAACTATTTAAAATTGCATTTGGCTCTGATACTAAGTCCGCTTCCTTCTTATCTTGTGTTATGAATCTGTCTAGAACAATCTTCTTGTATAGTCTGTTTAGTATGCTGCAGATCATTTGTTCTTGATCAGTTTTAATTATTTTGCATCTTTTGTTTATACTTTTTTCTATTTGTTTTCTCTGTGCTCATTCTCATTTTTCTCTTTATGCCTCTCTAATTATTCTTTGCCAACCTTTAATATCATCTATTCAGGCCTCTGACCATTGTCTGTTTAGTTTTGGTAATGTTACTTCTAATTCTTTTTCTATATTTTTTAGTTTATTGTTCTTTTAATTCCTTCTTCTTTCTCTATATCTTGATTTTTTATGCTTTTTGCTTTCTTAATTATTTGTTGAAGTTCAATAATATGTTTGCATTGTTTTGCCTTTTTCTGGTCTTGTTTTCTGTTCGCTTTTGTGTTAAATATCTTCTTCTTCAGGATTTGCTTATTTGCTGCTTCTATTATGGCCTCTTCTATTGCATCTCACATTTGATCAAGTCTATCTGCATTATGGTCTGTTTTAACTTTATTATCTTCTAATTGCTTTAGTATTTTTTTCCATTCTAGCTAACTTTGTAGTTCTTTTGCATACTCATCCCAGTTTTCTTGTTTTGGCTCATCATATAGGTATATTGTTCTTGTTTGGTTTTTATGTTTGGATTCTGCCTTACTGCAGTTTGCAATTATATGTTCTATCTATATCTCTGTTGTTATTATTTTGTGATTACTATCTATTAGGCCTTCTGCTTCTTCTATATTCGCTTTCTGTAAGCCTGATGCCAATGTTTATGATAGCCAAATATAATCTATTCTTGTTGCTGCCTTCTAATTTGACCATGTGTATACTTCTTTTGCTAGATGCATGTTTCTAAATAAGTCTACAAAGTTCTGTTTTTTGAGCAGCTGAATAATAGTAATCTTTTATAATTTGTTGTTTGTGGGTTCTGTCTATCAAGTACATTATTTACTGTATGATTGAAGTCACCTAATATAATTATTTCTGTACTTCTTTTTTTGTTTGTTACTACTTCTATAATTCTTTGCTAAATTTTCTTACTGATCGATTTGTCATTTGGTGGAATGTATACTCCTAATACTACTAGTTCTAATTGTTTAAAATACAATCTCACCTCTAGCATATACTTGCTGGTTCTCTTGACTGCTCCTACATGCTTTTCCTACCTTTCATCTATTAGTATTCCTATGTCTAACCCTTTTTTTTTTCTGTTGCTGCACTAATTCAATAGTCTTATACTGTGTGCTGCAATTAGACAATAAGAACTTTTCTTCCTTTTCTGCAATGTTTGTTTCTGTTATTTCTACTATTGTAAGTTCTTCTTTACTTGCCTATCCTATAAGGTTTTCTAACTTTTACTCTCTAGTTTTAAGTCTGTTAATGTTGTGACATGCAATTTTGATTTCTTTTCTTCCCTGTTTTCATTTTTCTTTTAGATATTTGTGTTGCATTTCTATGTCTACTTTTTTTTTTTTCTTTTTTTCTTTATTTTTTTTTTGTAACCAGAAGATGTTTCCATGTTGCTTCTTTCAAAATTCCTTCTTTCTTCATACAAGAACTCTTCAATCTCCTGGTCCATACTCATTGGTTCAACTAGGGTGCCCTTAGAAGCAGTTAGTCAAGATTCTCTCTGTTGTGCCTTTTATGTTCTCTAATCTTTCAAGTCTTTCTAAAATTTGCCTTAGGATGTTATTTGTATATGAGGTTTCTTCTTGTACTTGAGACTTGGTTTCAGTTATTTTTCTTCTATGAGGTCTGTCTTTTTCTTGAAATGAAATTACATGTCTTGTCTTATTTTCTGTAACTTGATCTTGCATATAGCTTCTGTTTGTTGTTGTCCAATCTTTTACTCTTCAATTTTGTCTTCTTCTCTTTCTGTTCATACTTGGCCTATGTTCTTGTTCTTCTTCTCTGTTGATGTTTTCTTCTGTGTCAAAGACTTGACAAAACCTTTTCTAACTTCTTCCTCTTTCTTGTTTATGGCTTTCTCTTCATCTTGTTCCTTCTATTTCTTCTTTTATCCAATAAAGTCTAAAGTTGTTGAACATGAATGGTTTTGATTGGGCTGTTTTTATATCTTCTTCTATTGCAAACATAACTGTTGCAGTTCTTCTTTGATTTCTGTTTTTATTTGAAGGTATGTGAACCATTTAACCCTTTTGTTTTTTAAACTCCATAATAGTAGAACTTCTGAGGTGCTTCCTGGTAATTCTGTCAACTTTGCTAAATATCTTCTTTGTTTTTCTCTTGCTTTATAGTTCTTCATTCCTTTGGTTACTCATACTAATTTGTTATTGTTTACTAGTATAGCCCATGGTATGTCTTTATATGTTTCTTCTATTTGTACTATTGCTAGGGTCTTATACCTTGACCTTTTAATTCTTATTATGTGAGCTTTTCTAAATCTTCTGCAAATGTATTCTACTTTCTTCTTGTTTATATTTATTAGAAGGTCCCATATTGTTATGTAGTTTGCATCTTCTAATTCTCTATTTATTCTGCATTGATTTTCTTTTGTCTCAGTTTTGTTCACTTTCTACTCAGGTTTTCCTTCTTTGGTTCTTGCTTTATTGTTTCTCTTCTTCTGGTGTTCTTTATTATATTATGTTTGTTTTCTTTTACTGTCTTTTTTTTCTCTTCTGGTAGCATTTTTTACCAGTCACTCTTCTTTTTGCTAATTCTTTGTATTGCTTTACTTCTGCTATATTTATAGTTGAAGTCTACCTTTATCCATAAGTTTCCCCTTTTGAAAACTTTTCTGATGTCTTTAATATGTATATTGTTTCTTAAAAACCTTCTAATAAATTTCATACAATCTTCTTTTGTTTCATCAGATACATTATGCACTGGTATATTGGCAAGTAGCTGTTATTTTAGTTATAGTTTTTTTTGTTCAGAGCCCATATACTCTCTTCTAAGAGTTCTCCAAATATGTCGATTTCTCTTTCGATTTCCTTTCTGATGTCTTCTTGTTCTTATTTTTCTTTTTGTTTTTCTGTATTTCTTTCTTGCACAGGTGAATTCCCTTCTACTTGGTCTTTGTTTATTAAACTTACCTTTATACTTACTTCTTTTTGTAAGCTTTTAATATTATCTTGTGCTTTTTTTTCAGCTACTTCTTTGTTTTCTGTCATCTTTTTTTGCATTATTTTGTGTGATTCTTCTTGACTTCTGTTTGCTTTGTTTAACTGTTGCTGTATTTCTTTTCCTTTGTTCTGTGTCTGCACTATTGCTAGTTCTTCTATTGTAGTATTTTTGCTTTGCCTATTGATGTTAATCTTCTTTTTTAGTTGCTCTTCTTTTGCTTTCTTGATTATTTCTCTAGTTATATATAACAAAGCAACTTCTATTGGGTCTTTTTCTGTTAGTATAACAACAATTTCATCTTCTCTATCTGGTGTTGTATATATTTTGCTTGCTTGATTAAAGAACACCTTGTTGTGTATACTGTTTGCTACTTAATATGCTCTCTTAATGTAGATTGACATTAGACTTTCCTTTCAGTTTGGTGTGCTACTCATTTTGGTCTAAATACTAATGATTTCTGTTTGCTACTTGTTGTTCTGAAATCTTCTATGCTTATGTTTGTTACTATCCAAATTAGGCTTATTTGCATATTAACTAATCTACATGTTTGTTTTGTTTTTTTGTTCACATGTTGCAGTAATCTATGGATCTATGCTTCCAGGTCACAGCAAATTTTCCAAATTCTGTTTTTTCTAGTATCAACCAAGATGTTTTATGTTCTATCTTTTTAGCAAGTTATCCAAGTTTTCTTTTTCTTGCCTTTGTTATATCTTCTTTACTAGCTCTATCTTTTTTCTTAGATCTATGAAGTTGGTTTAGACTGTCATTTTTTGGCAAACTTTTAAATTGCTTTTCTATAACTTTTATATAAGTAATCAGTGAGAAAATTAATTCTTAATATTTAAAAAAATAAATAAAATAAAATTTTAATATATTTAATATGCTTTTTTTTATTAAATTATTAACTAACAATCATAGAATATGTTTTAACTAATAATTTTCCTAGTAATTAATTTTTGTATAACATATCTTCACATGATGTTTTCTTTAATAGCTTTAATTCTTTAATAGCAAACTATATTTCAATCTTAAACAAGTTTTATTTTTTGAGTTTTATGCTTTTGATTTATATTAAAAATATTTATATTATTTTATTTTTCATAAAATAAAATTAGGTTTGTAAGTTGCAATTTTTTAATACAAATGCCAAGATTCTATTTTAAATATTGTAAAATAAGACTGATTTTATTTTGTTAACAGTAATAAATGAAGAGCATTACAACTTTCATTATAAACACAAGAGTGTTTTAGTTGTAACTTTTAGGCATTTGGCAAGAGGCATTTTTTGTTATAAAGTAAATTAGAAGTTAATTTAGATTATTTTTACATTTTATACAATTTTAACTAAATCAGAATGTTTATATATAATAGGTAATGAAGTGTGATAACCTAGTAAAGTGGTCAGGTTGTTAACCTCTAAGTGGCAGGTCTAGAGTACAAATTCCATAGATGATGAATTTTGGAAAATAGGTTTGTGTTACAATAACTGTCTTTGACAATTAGTTAGATTAGTGTATCTATAACCTTTAGTTGTACTATCTCAAATAGAAGCTTAGAGCATCTATGCTAAGTGTAATATTATATTCACATAGAGGAATTTATAACCAGTGTTGCATAAGACTTCAATGCAAACCTATGATAAGACCACTAGACATAAAAAAAAAGAAATCAAAGAGTTAGAAACCCACTTGGAAATCTTGAGTAAAAAGATAGCACAAAACTTTTGATAGTGCTGTCAGACTGATAGAAGCCCATGAAACACCCCTAAAGAGATAGTAGATAAACTAAATAGCAAGATGTGTAGAGGAGCATATAACTAATCAGACTGTCAGAATCACCAAAGAAAAAGAATACTAAGGTATACCATATTATGCTATTTGGATTGAAAGTCCAAAGAGTTCTGTTGGTCCTGAGTAGCAGTTAGTAGTAGACAATAGAAAGGATGTCAAAAAGATAGATACCAGGATTTTGGATAAACCTTACAAAGATAAAAGCAGTTTAATGATTAGTCCTAACTGCAAGTGATAGTTTAGACCAAAGTAATACTAGGTGAGCTGTAAATATGGAATACAGAATGCACTAATAGGTTTAGTACAAAGTTAAATATAATTTAGTAACCATGGCATATCTTTACCAGTTTACTAGAGTTATTGGTAGGATGTGGTGAATATGGGATCAGAGTATTTAAATAGAATCCTACAAGTGGGTCCTAGGTATAGCAACTAATGTAGAATCTTCAAGCAAACAACTAAATTAGACAATGACTAAAGTTATATGAATGGCTAGTTGTACACTCTTTTTATGATTACCTCTGTGCTGTTACATCAACAAATACTGGCTAACAAATACTATCAATAAAATTCTAGGTCACATATACTCACCTTAACATTAAAAATATATATATATATATATAACAGATAACAAAACATGTTTTAAAAATTTAAATATTTTTAAAATTTATTAATTTTTTTTAAAAATTTTAAATTCTAGATAAATATAATAAAATTTCTGTAAGTATATGCACTTGAAATCAAAACTTTAACAGCATATACTTAGAGAACTACAAAAAAAGTTGTAGTTATAGATATATATATATATATTTGAGTTTAATTTGAATGTGCATTTAAAAAGTATATATACTTATAGTGAGTATGCTTATAAAGATTTTATTGTAATAAAACTTGTATAAAAGTTCAAAACATATTAATATCAGTTGCAATAGTCAAATTCTTAGTAAGGACAATAATTTTTTGCATTTCACAAAATGCTACAAAAACACAGAATATATTAAGAATAGCATGAAGTTGTTACAGAAAGTAGGAATATGGCATAGAAATATTATATGTCTGATATTAAATAAGGTACAAGTTACTTAGTTTATTACCAGTTATATAAAAAAAAAATTTTAAATATTAACTAGGTGTTTAAGTTATAAAAGATAGAAGTTTGTAGCAAAACTCATAATCTTTTATAGTTAGGTATAACTTTCTAAAAGGTTCTAGTATAAAAAATAAAAGAACCCAAAATATGAGTATGGATAAGCTAAAATTTTGTTGGTGTTCATAAGGAATTACTTGTAGATTTAAATAAATTATTAGAATTTGAATTAAATCAAGCTTATGCATTAAGGTAATAATCTGAAGAATAGACTGCAAAATTGATTGCAGTATAATGTAAAATCTATAATTTATAATATATAACTAATGCAGAATTTTTAGGTTTTAGTTATGCAATTTGGATTTTGTAACAGATGGAATCAATAATTTATTATCACAGAAAATTATAATTCTTAATTCTTGGTTTAACAAAGGCAAGTTATATGTAATTGAATAAATTTATTTTTATATGCTAATAATTATTTTATTTTTGATCATTTTTTTGTAATTTCTTCAATATTGTATAACCTTTTCTTTTGTTCAATCTGGAGAGACAATAAGAAGTTCTAATAGCACTTTCTGAATTTTATTTTTAAACACTGTATTTCCAAGTTCAAACAATTGTGCAAGTATTGTTTTTTTTAGTTCTGTAGTAGTACAACATAGATGTTTACAAAGATTTGTTGTAAAGGATAACAGTGATAATGTTTGTTGTGATATTAAAATATTCTGTTGAACAATTAATTTTTGAATAAGATCATCTATTTGATGATATTTTTGTTTTCTTATATTTTTAAAATATGTAAAGGTATAATGATTTATATTTCATATATGATGTTTAGAAGTTCAGAGTTTAGTTTTATATATATCTTTCACAAGCATCTCTTAAAAATATAAATTTTTAGTTTCATAAAAAGAAAGAATATTCTTAACACCTTCATTAATTTTCAGTGCTTTTTCAAATAGTTGATATTTTGTAGAATCTGAACAGTTAAAGACAGATAACAGATTTGCAATTAGAGTCTAGAATAAATCTTTGCATAACTTAATTGCACAAGAATTTTGGCTTAATACAATATTATCAATATATTCTGCAAGTAGCATTGATAAATAATTTCTTTTACTTTAAACTGTCTTAATTTTTTGTATTATAGTCTCTTGGTTGATAAAATTACTGATTATATTTTGTTTAATAAATTTTACACTATATGTTTCAAGTACTTCATTAAAAGCAAAATAATGTTCTTCTCTTGTAAGGTTTACTGAATATGCTATTTTTAATAATTTTTGTAGCTATAAATCATTATAAACCTGAGCCAAAAAGTGTACTACAAAACTTGCATATTTGAATTTTTTAGCTGCAGGAAAAAAAATGTGAATGCAGCCAAATTTACTATTTGCATTCTGTAATTTTCTCTTTTAATTCCAATTTTATAACCCATAAAGTATTCTGTATAGCAATGACCAGGTATTATGACCTTGTATCTGCTTCTCCAAGCTAAAAGAAATACCATATTTTTATCAAAAAATTGTTATTATCTAGAATATTGTTCATTGTTTTTTTTTCTCTTTTAACATGCAAACACAATACAATCTCAACTACAACTCAATTACTTTTAAAACACAACATGTTGCATGATAATTTACCACATGTTCAAATTTTTCTAGATATTGAACTCCAAAAATTGCTATAAAGTTAAATATTCTATAACTAAAAAATATTATAATTAAAGTGCAACATATGTTTTTAGATGTGTGCCACTGTCCTAAAAGAAGTTGGACATCATTATAAATTTTTTTATGAGAAATTAGCCTTCAAAAAATTGCTTGATCACACATAATATATAAACATTTATCACAACTATAATATAAATTATGACAATACATTTTATACACTGCATGAACATTATTATTGCAGTTAAGTGAATTACCAAATTTTAATATTACAATTCTTGGTGATGGAATATTGTATTCTAGCAATATTTGTTTTATAATTTCAGAATATACTTCTTCTACTTCAAATTTATTTATATGTTTTTTTAATATTCTATTTAAAGTAGTTTTATACATCATCAAATAATCATCAGTAGTTGAGAATTCTCCAAATAATAATTGATTTATAAGCTTATAGTTTTCAACTAAATAATCAAATGATGTAGAAAGAATGAACTAAAATATCATTCACTGTATCACATATGAAGTTTATTATTTAATATCAAAAATATTACTATATAAGAATATAGAAGCTCTAAAATCAATATTGTAATAAAATTTACTTTTATATATATATATTATTATATATTTATTTTTAGCTTTATATTATATTTTCTATTTTTCTTAATATTTTTATATAGTTTATAGATTATTTTATTAGTTTTAATCATCTATTTAATAGATTAGTATTTATTTTATTAATAGATTTCTTATAGTATTTTATTTTAGTCAATAGTTGTTTGAATATCTAAAATATATAATATTATATACTATTAATTAAAATATCTATTTGTCATAATACTCTTATAAAAAAGACCCAGATACCAATCATGGGGTCATGTTTTAGAAGATTAAATAAAGTTTAGATATTATTTTATTATATATTATATATTACTGTAAGGTAATATTTTTTAATATTATATCTTAATGAAAAATCTCCTTTTGCAAATTCATTGCACAAAAATTACTAAAAAATTCATCTATCAAAAAACACTTATAACTATTTATTTTACTAAGACAAGTTGTTCTTAGCTCTTAAGTAAAGTTGTTTAGCTCATTATTTTACATATAGCTTAAAAATATTAAGCTTATATATTTCAAACTTATCAAGAAAATTGCACTGACAGCCTTTGGTTTTCAGTTTATACCTTTTATCTATTTTACTTTTTTTTTTTTTTTTGGAGTTAAGGTGAGGTTTTGCTCATATCTTTATTAATTTGTTAAAGATGCCTCCAGGGGCTTCTTTGGATATAAATTACAAAATCTATTCCAATTACAAATTTGTTACAAGAGTAAAGCTCAGACTATAGA
>CAJVQA010003672.1:0-18995 GCA_910591915.1 Cetraspora pellucida | reverse complement strand
CTTTGCATTCAATTACTGGCTCCTTATTGGGTTACAGAGACTAAAATCTTTTAATTTTGTCTCCAGCCAGACTTGAATCGTTAACCTTGACTGTAGGGGCATGGGAGCTTAACTGCTAAGCTATAGGACCCACACCCCCAAATATTATTTTTATTAAATACTGTTTTCATGTATTTAATCTGATTATTAAAGATATTACTAGCTTTAGTAACAGTTTCTATTTACAAAAAAATTAGAAATTTGTAAATTTTTTTACAACCTCATATATATAAATCTGAATTTTAAAAAATTAATAAAAAAAAAAATTATATATTTTTTAATTACTTTTTGTAAAACTTAGTAGTATTTTCTTGCTAAGATCTGTTTAGATATGCCTACTTTTAAGAAAAGCTTTTAGTACTATCTTAAGTTAAGTAAAATTAACAAAACTAAATATTTAAAAATTAAAAATAAATAAAATTATGACCTGTGGGTCAATAGTGCAGTAGTTAGCACTCCCAGATCACATTTGCAAAATTGCCAGTTCAATTTCAACTAGGGAAAAAAGCTATGCCAAGACCACGATTGTTATGATCTTGAGAGGATTTCTCACTTCTACTTCTGGACAAGAATATTACAAGAATGAATGATCTATAGGGATTGCCTATTTCCAATTTCTACAAAGTATTACAGCAAGAACAAGTTGAGTAACATAGCCATGGGGTTACACAATGCCTAGATAAGGTGATAATCTAACAAGAAACATTGATAACATAAGGATCCCAGATTAGAAAATTACTGTAAAAGGCAATAGAAATAAGGAAATGGAACCTAAAAAGACCATTGTTAATAGGGAACTGCAGACTCGAGTAAGGGGTCTTACACCATAGGGCCAGAGACCCAGGTTATTACAATAGTGATAAACTTGTTAATAATGTGGTATGGTGAAGCTAGAGAACACCACTGGTGATGTATGTAGCAACTAAATATGTAAACCTGTAGGTTCTAAACATTAAAGTTAATAAAGAAAATTAGAGCATCACATGCGCCTCACAATGTAATACATTGGGAATAGTTAAAAAAAAAATAAATAAAATTTATTGCTAATAATAGATATCTTTTACTAGTAATAATATATTAATAAAAGTAATTAAATTTATTATCAATGCAATTAAAAAACTTGAATTAAAAAAAACAACATTAGGTAATGTTTTTAAAGAACTAATTTATATTCATTTGAAAATATTAAAACTTGACATTTTTATAATTAGTTTTAAAACATATATACTTATTACTATTAGCAAAAGAGTAAAAAAATTCTTTAATAATTTTTATTTTATTACTTTGTTTATTTACCAATTTATAAAAATATAACTGTCTTAAGATATATAAATAATAACTACCTTTTATATAAATACTTAAAATTAATAAAAATCAGAGGTATCAAAAATTGAATTGCAATTAAATTATTACACAATTATGATCAGTTAACATTGTTACAAACAAACAATTGCAAAACAATTAATTGTGAAATAATTGTAATTAATTGCAATTTTTATAAATAAAAAGCATCAAAAAAAAAACTATAACAACAATACAGTAACTAAAATTTTCATTAAAATAACATAATTGTTATATGTTAAAACTATTGTTTAATTTGATAAATGTCTTGAATAGACTACATTTTACTATTTACTCTTAATAATAAAAGATTTTTCAAGATATATGAATCAAGAAACTTTTTCCAATCTGTATAATAATATTTTACAAGTGAAAACAAACATTCTACTATATTAGATATAGGAGGAATAATATTCATATCTATATATTTCGATTCTTTTGATTTATGCTTCTTCACAACTTGTTTATTTATAGTCAAGAGACTTTTTTCTACAATTGGTTGCTTAACAATAAATAGTTTAAGTTTTTTTTTTCATCTAATATCAATACAGTTTCATGTTTGCGTAGAACTTTGGTTATAACCTTTTCAAAAATTGGATCATAGATGATCAATGCTTTTTTTCCTAATTGGTTTTCTAACTCTGGACATTTCTTAATTAACAAATTAAAATAAACATAAACATCATCCAGATTTATAGAATCATTTTGTAAATCATTAGTTGCTTTTAAAAAAAATATGTAAGTTATTTAATCAAGTAATCAACTTTATTAAGATTAAATTGTTCAACTAACAAAATATTATGACCTGTATATATAAATAAAAAAATAAAAAAAGTCTTGATCTAAAAATCTGTTGGCTTGAGTAATGTAAGAAACAAGTTTTTTAAATTATTTAATCATTTTCATAACACTCATTTAACATGTTGCATTGTCTAATATAGGCTTTAACAATATCACTTTTGCAAGTTTTCCATGATTCTTATAAGTTTTCATCATATACACAATTATACAAATCTGATTTACAAAAGTAGATGAAAAACTTATAAGATTGTTTACAGCCAAATTTAGATAATATAATATACATCCAACAAGTGAAAGATCCAAATCATTAGCTATTTTACAGTTTGTATTACAATTATTATTCGAAAAAAAAGAATGTTTTTAACACTCTTGTTATAAGATTCCAAGACTTCTTTAAAAAATCTAATATGTATATTTGCATTTTAAGTAGTATGATTTTCAAAAGATGAAAATACTAGCAAAGCCAAATTTCTTGATTTATGAGCAGTTTGATAGATTTCGAACATCTTAACAAAATGAATGCCATTATTTATCTACTTGTTAAACATAATTCTAATTTTTTTTGACAAAATATTTTTTACTCTCTTCTGTATAATATCTGTCAATCTACTAAGGTACTTGCTAGCTGTAGTAATATCTAATTTTAAAAAACTAATATGCAAGATAAAATTAAGATTCTTATATACATTAAGAGATAATTGGCACTTTATGATAAGACTAACTCAGTTAAAAATATTAAGCACACTTGTACTATAATTATGCATATTAGAAATTTGATATAGAGATATTTTCGATTCATTGTTAGTAAATTAATTTAAAGTTTTTATGTCTTGCATCTAAATGGTTTATTAAATTAGTATAACCTGATCCTTTTTTTGGGTTATCAGCTATAATCTAAGAGAATATAAATCATAATAATACTTGCTGTCATTTGCAAGTCGAAAAAAAACTTCTATATAGCACTTGTTCAAAACTTTTGCACTTATTAGAATAAATTTAGAATTAAATATTTACTGTGATATTTCAGTTAAAAAAAAAAAAAAATCACTTGATTGCTTCTAATTTCTTTATTTAATCTTATAAACTTTTTTTTTTTACATATTTAATCATATAAGTTTTTTATTTATTTAATTATATAAGCTTTTTTTTTTACTATAATTTTGATGTCAAGATCAGTAATATACAAATTGTGACAAAAATTGCAATTAATTTTTTAATTGTGACTATGCTACTAATTAATTAATTGGGATCACATAATTGCAATTAATTGCCTTCACAATCAATTATTCAGTAGTCCTAATAAAAATCTAAAACTTTAGTAAAAATAATACTAGTATTCTTTATAAAAAACTAATTTAATATAAAAATAATAATTTTTCTTTTAATCTTCTTAGTAATATGTATTTAAAAATCATCTTAATTTTTTGAATTAAAATTACTAATAATTTCACTTTTTTTTATTAGTTTGTTATAAAAATTCACATAATCATTCTTCATAAAACTATATATGAATAACTTTTTTCTTTCTTAAACATACAAAAACTAAATTATAAAATCAACTATTACCTAACACACTTTCAACATTTAGGCAGATCAAGAAAGAACTATAAAAGATTTTTCAAAAAAAAATCAAGTTAAACCCTATGGTAGTTGAAGAAAATATAGATTTGTTGTTTAAAGAGGAAGAATGTAATGAAATAAACAGGATGAGATAAAAAGATATGATAAAATTAATAAAGATATTAATATAATTAATATTAAATACAAAGAAACTTCTATTATAAATAAATTTTTTGATTAACACATTCGAAAGAGATCAGGAAGCTCTTTTACTTGAAAAGATTTGTACTAACTCCGTGCTGCAAAATAATATCGTAGAGGAATGATCTATTGAAGATATTCTCACAAAATATTTAGATATTGATCAGTGATATATAACAAACGATTTTGTAAAAAATATCTTTTACCTTCGTATTTGTATAACGTATACATATAGCTATCAAATAAAGATCTGAACATTATACAACTAGTAATATTTTGTAAACGTTCTAGCATTAGGAAATCTCAGTGTTTCGAAATAAAAATTTTGAATATTAAAATATTTAAAAAAGTAATGTAGTTAAGTAAACCTTTTAATATCGATTTACTGGCGATTACGTAGATATTCAATCAATGTCTAAAAAATCGTAAATCTCAATCGTGATTGGTCAGCTATAACGGGTATAGAATTTTTGGGACTATAGTTTTAAATGAATTTGATTGGTCAATTAGTTATCATGTGACCATGTGCGGGCATACCCAACGAGCTGAGGCATGCCCTCCAAGGCATGCCTATTTTTTTTTCCATGCCCCCAACCCTACTCAAACTTCATTATATATGCATTAAATCAAGTAAACAATTCTAGAGATCGGACCCGGGTAGAAATTATTGCTATATGATTACCTGAAATACATAATAATTTACTCTGATAACCCGGATAATTTAATAATACCCGGGTAGAAATTTTCTCAACGGTCCAATCTCTAAATAATTCAAACTAAAAATTGCAGGCTGGCGACTTCGTCGCCCGCACCATATAACGTTGCTAGTCATCTATAAATTTAATTACATAACAAAATCATATAGTCATATATATAGTGCACAAATTTTTGGGTTCAGATTTTATACACTGGGTTAGGGTGTAGGTTAATACGTATAAAACAAATTCTACCCTAAAAAATGTCAAGAAATTTATCACATTTGTATAATTCATACAGACGAGTATTCAATCATGTGGCATCTCTAGCATAAATCTAGAACTTTTGCAATAATGCAGATCATGATTCATGAATGATGGAAAGTTCTTGAAAAAGCCAGATTGATTTTATGTGAATTATATCATTATTTTCCGAAAATATAAATAGACACTATTTTTATGCATGTATGTCTACTTTAAAATAGTCCAAAATGATAACGATAATGGATGGATTAGAATTTGAGTATCATCCCAAATATGGTCTTGCCATATTCGCAACTCGTGATTTCCAAAAAGGAGAGATTCTCTTGTCTGAAAAACCTCTGATAGTCTCCCAAACCCTAACCTCTAAGCGCGACAAAGCCTTCATTTATACTTATGATATTGATTTGGACGTTTTCTCAACCTTCAAAGCATTCTTTGACTCTTCAACAGAAATACAAAATATCATTTTAAATAATTTCTATCTTCCATCAACTCCAGAATTAATGGATATTGCTTGGTCGCAAGTCTTTTCTACCCGTTTAGACAGAATCATCGACGTTTGTCAAAAACATGTTCGGGCATGGTCGAATGTTGATCGTGACACGTTTAAGAAGGTGCTTTTAGTGTTTACCTTCAATTCACACGCTTTTGGATCGGATAATTCTCCTGCTATTTTTGCGATTGGAAGCAAAATGAATCATTCTTGCGAAGCAAATACATTTTATCAATCTATTGATAATCAAGTTGGCATTCATACGGTCGCTAAGGAAATTCGGAAAGGTGATCAAATAACTACAAATTATCTTGGGAAAGATACGATTTTCTCAACTAACACAAGGCAAAAAATCCTCCAGAAAACAAAATTATTTCAATGTGATTGTTTACGATGCACAGAGAAATTGGACATATCACGAGGACTTCCTTGTCCAAATTGCTCAATTGATGGATATATTTATTGGCATCCAACATCCATGATAAGTGATAAAAATGATAGCGATGGAATCAAATCACAAAGTTATTGGCTTTGTGACACGTGTAACACCAGAATTGATGACGAAAGTCCCTACCTTAATGAATTATTAGTGAAGGAAAAAGAAATAGAGCAGGAAACAATCGCTCTTAATGAAAGACTAAATGGGATTAATTTTGTAAACAAATCACAATTACTGGATCTACATGATGCTTGTCTAGGTCAGCTTGGGACTCGTCATTGGACTTACATTTTAATTCTCAAAATGTTAATACTTCTTGACGCAACCCAATTATCGAACGAAAAATATCATAATAAATCGTCCCTAATTAAAAATTTTGATAATGTATTGAATTGGTATGAAAAAGGCGAATTTGATACTCCAAGATATCTAGGTTCATTTACTTTGCGTGTCGCAAACGTTCTTTTTTGCGTCAAGGATTATTATAATAGTTTGCGCTTTCTTGAAAGAGTTTTCAAGAATTTTTCTTATGATAAAACATTTCCACATGAGCACAAAGAAGCTATCAATCTAATGGAAAGATGTCATATGGCATTGGATGAATCTGTTTCTGGTCAAATTGGTCAAGAAAATAAATCACATATGAAACCAAATTGTCAATTCCTCAAAAATTGAATTATAAAAAATGAGATATTGGTAGTGTAGTCATAATTATTATGTTTGTATATGTATGTATTATATATGAGTGAAGGAAAATTGGCCCTCATTATATGTGTGAACTGCACGCGTTTTAAATTTTAACTACGTGTTTGTGACACGTTTGTTATGTACCGCAGACTATCAATTAACAGAAATTTAGGTGTATGAAGTTGATCATGTAAGGAAATATCAAATGTATCATACATTTTTAATCCGTTTCATATACTATACAAAGCAATGATTTAAAATTATACCTTTTACAGAGTTAAAATCCGTTTTATTAAAACTTGGCTTAATATCTCGTGTAACAAAATTGTTACCAATTAAATAAAAACCGTCAGAAAAAGTCTGACCAGCATTAATTAGAAACGAATAGTTTGTTGTTACACGATGTATCAAGGCATTAATATTTGATTGTACTTGGCTTGGCTTGAACTAGATAATAAATCGTTTCTTAAATTTTTTTTTTCTTTTCGAAAAAAATAAAAAAAAAATCATTTTTATTCAAACAACTTAAAAACTTTGTAAATTATATGGCTCTAAAGGTTGGTTTAACCTTCATTCTACACCTTCAAAGCGTCATCCTGATTTTGAAACGAGGAATTAAATTTACAAAGCTTTTTTTAGTACGAATTAGAACAATGGGGGGCAGCTGTCAAAGCATATGATGAACAAGATTTCGACCTGGCCTTGGATACGTTCGAGGTAGGGTTGTTAAAACACGTCGATCTGAGCTTCGTTCCAAGTAATATCTTAGTTACTTGCTACACAAAACTTTTTTGCTTCCCATTTATTTGACAATTGCTTTTCACAAATAATAGACTATAGCAGACTCGGCCAAATTTCATTTTAATATGGGCCTAATTTATGCTACACTTGGCGAGCATGAAGAAGCGGTGAGTTCTATACAATTAGTTTCAATTGTTATTTGAGTTCACCTCTGTTAAGCATTTTATCGATTATTAAATTGAAAGAAATTCCTAATTTTCACTAAAGTGTCGGTCCTATAAAAAATCCGTAAAATTGGATCAATACTTTGCTGTAGCATACTTTCAAAAAGGTGTATCACATTTTTTGCTGGGCGAATTTGAAAAAGCACTTGCAAATTTCAATGATGCCTTACTGGTAATTTGTCAATTTTTTCTGTTTTAAGTGTGATTAAAATATTTATTACATTTAATTGACATTAATTCATTTTATAATCTTAGTATCTTCGTGGTAATATGCTTATCGACTATGAACAATTAGGCCTCAAATTCCGTCTTTACTCTTGTGAAGTCCTATTCAACCGCGGACTTTGCTATTTATACCTTGGTCAAACAGATCAAGGACTTGGTGATTTTTCCTTTGCAGTCAAAGAAAAACAAACAGAAGAGCATGATGTTATTGATGAAGCTATTGAAATTCAGGGTCAGGTATTGTATTTTTTTATTTATTTTTTATTTTTTCGTGGTTTATTTTATTTTATTATTATTATTATTATTATTATTTTGGTATATAAATTACGAACACTATATTTAATTGTTAGTATTCATTTTATTTTAATTTTTTTTTAACATATTATGTAGGGTTTCACTGTTTTTTCCATTCCTGTTGGTGTAATATATAGGCCACCCGAAGGAAAACTTAAAAATGTTAAAACCAAGGATTATTTGGGGAAAGCCAAATTAGTTGCTGCGGTGGATCCAGATGATGCATTTACTGGTTTTACAGGAGCTCAACAACAAAAAGTTTGTATTTGAAAATTTTCAAATTATCCATTATATAATTTTTTCATATTAAATATAAAATTGCTGATTCTTTATTTATGCTTTATTTTTATTATATATTCATTAGAAAGCACAAATGAGCACAACATCTCCAATTAATAAAGGTAGAACTGACGGTGCTGTACTTGATGTTCCTAGACCAGAGTCACCAACTGAGAAAACGATTCGGCCCAGATCTTTATCAACTAATCCAAAATCACCACCTTTCCCCATTCGTACGACACGCGAGCTTAGTACAAGAAGGCGCCCAGAGGAAGGAATAGAAAACAAATCTATTATGCGGACTGGTGCATCTACACCTTTATTAGACACCAATGGAAGCACTGAATTAGATACGCCAATTTCTCGAAATGTTTCGTTGCGAAAAGCACCTCCAAATCAATTAAAATTGCAAAATAATCATCACCGTTCTAATACAATAGATGGTGGTCGCCCTTCACCAAAACTTCCTACTGTTCCGGCTCGGGTGAATCCTGCTAGAGAACCAAACCGTCCCACCATGCAAAGGTCTTCCAGTCTTAGAGATCCGATGGGATCTTCTAGTCTTAGGGAGCCAATAACACGTTCAAATTCTCTTAGAACGGTTTCTCCGAGAGGTGGTGTACGTACACCTCAAAGGTTAAATACAGTCAGTCGGCAACAATATCTGCAGCAACAAATGAAGAATATGACCGTCACAGATGGTGGCTATAATGATTATAATCAAGAGTCGGAAAAATATAGTTTGAATAGCGAAGATTTTAGTCAAATGTATACAATTACTATTATATAGCAAAAATAATGTTAATATAAATTTAACTTTTCTGGTTTAAATTATATTGATAATAATAATAGAAGTTCAAGTGAACAACGTTCTGGTCGGTCTCCAAGTATACGCAGTCGTGGGTCTAGTATCCCTTCAAAAGGAGCTAGTTTTAGGTCGCCATTATCTATGCAAGGCGGATTAGCAACACCACCAACTCCAGAAGATGGAGACTATGATTACAGTAACATTGTGGATGATGGATATCTTTACGGTGATGAAGATGAACCACAATTTGAAATGATCTCACCACCAAAAAACTTTCAACAATCTAAAATAATTTCTAAGGTCTGTATAGACCAATAAAATTCATTATCCTTTTTCATTTTGAATAATTATGGGTCTTTATTACACGATATATTGTAATATATTAAAATTATTACTTTTTATTCTAGATCAGGGTTAAATGTTATTATAAAGACAAAACGCCACGAGCAATTATGGTACCCACAAACATAGCATATGAGGAACTCTCAAAAAGAATACAAGAGAAATTTTCATTAAATAATCCTTTAAAAATGAAATATAAAGATGAAGATGGTACAATGGTTATGATGGGTGATCAAGAAGACTTAGAGATGGCTCTTTCAATTATTCCAATGTCTACTAGTGACGTTGGCAAGATGGAGGTATGGTTATTTATCATATTGCGATTGTGTCTTTGCTGTGATATTAATTCATTGATTATTGTAATAGGTATGGATAGAAGAGTAGAGTGTTTCAGAACTTTTAAATTAATGTTATTGGTTGGGATTTATGTGATAACGCATTCCTTTGGCACATTTTTTTTATCGGAGCACCCGGTCACGTGATAAATATTATTTTGCACTTATAAAAATCATTTATGTTATATTTATATATTAAAATAATGGTAAAATTTACGTAAATAATAAATAGAAAAAAAAAGAATTATTAATAATAGATAAGTGATAGAATTAAAAAAAAAAAATTTTTTTATTTTTGTTATCAAACATACACACGTTTATGATTATATAAAACTATATGATAACTTCATGTAGCTATATAAAATAATAGCTTTAAAATTTGAAACCAGATAACAGTTGTGATTCTATAATGCAATTCATGAAAGCTAACACTAATGTTAAAAAGCAAATTAGTCGAACAAATATGTTCATGGTAAAATACATAAGCAGATTATCAAACTTGTTTCGGTTATTGATACTCCAGTATAATTAAATTTCATCCTTAGAAATGTCAAATTCGGCATAATCTTAATAGCGATAATGATACGTACGTAAGTGGAGCATTAAATTATATATATATATATAGCAATATTATTTCTAGAAAAAGGTTAAAACGGCGTCACGATTAACAATGATACATATTAATTAAGGTCAGGGTTAGCTTTAGTTTCAGTTTGAGATGCGTACGTACATACGTGTTATTGTTTTTGTTATACGTACATATAAATTTTGTTAAATATTTTAAATATATAGATAGTTTATAATTGCTCAGTTCCAACTACTTACTTATGGTAGGTCCTGATGAGGGTACACGAATGGAGATTTGAGTGTTTGTTATGAGAAACAAGATAAATTTCAAGACAATTAATTAGCTACGAATAAAGAACACTGTACGTATAAATGGATTGGCAATTGTGTAAATCAAAAAATTAAGATTTTCCAAAATTAAATTACACTATGACCAAGATTTGCAATGAATCGTACGATAATTTATACCGTGAATCGTACGATAACGATGCCATGAATCGTATGATAATTTATGGCATGATTACATAAAAGGGCTTCTTCTTTTTTTCTATTATACACGGCAATGTATCGAGAAAAAGTTAAGTATCGGGCTCTGATTAACGTAAGATGATTTGTCTTTAAAATAATTGTTAAATCTCTTCCTTAAAGAATATCATTATTCTAAGAGTCTAGATCGTGGGATCATATATCAATGAAAAAAAAGATGTACATTAAAATAATCGTTAAATCTCTTCCTTAAAGAACATCATATTATTCTAAGAGCTTAGAGTGTGGGATGATATATCTGTTGTAAATAATAGGAATCTTTAGATTAAATATTTCATTCAATAAATAAAAACTATACCGATACTGTAAAATTCCCGAAAATCATAAATTAACCATATCACGCTTCTAGCGAATCGCCTAATTTGAACTTTTTATTATATATAATCAAAAAGGACATACGTATATTAGAATTCTTGACAATATTTATGCGTACGTAAAAAAGTTACGCATACCGATATCGGCGGATTTGCAGTCATCAGTTATAATTCCGGTTAATATCAAAAATGTAGTTTTCTAGTGAGTAAAATAATATAGTACGTAGAAATTGCCAGAAGTTAATATAGTTTTTCTATGGGTAGCTTACAAATATTATAAAGCAAGTTATTCCGGTTCTAATAGTGGTAGAATTATTCAATTAGGGTAGCTGTGCGACGTAGTCGCGCTTAAACCATGAACGTAGTATGATTGCTAGACTTGTATTAAGGGTCCAAGTATAGTGACGAACACCAATTGTTCTGTGCAATCTATTTTTCCATCCTATAAATTAATTAAATTTATGATATACACATGAGGAAAACATGATTTTTGCATTTAAGTTTACTATATATGAAATATATATTAATCATTGAATAGTAATAGGAAACTTAGATAGAGGTGAACAATCTGAATTTCTCATATAAAATACCGAATACATAATAGTAGCATTTTTGCAGTATGGGTGACACCTTTAATTAATTGATCATAAAGTTGGATCACCTATGCTTAGGCTGCGTAGTAATTTGCTACATAGTCTACGTATGTGCCATCCATAGTTTTAAATTTTTGACCAGCATTAGAAATTATTGATTCTGTTTCGAAATAATCTAGAGAAAATTTTTAAAATATAAGAATCCATAAATACAGTAAGCAATAAACTTTGAAACGAATATAATCATATTTGAAATTGTTAAGTTGATAAATTTACGTGTTCTTACAACAAGAAAAATGGCTTAAAAACTATATATTCTGAAAATTGGATGATAATACAGTAATATAAAAACCTAGAAAAAGTGAACCATTTTTCAAGTGTATGGAATGAATGAAATAAAATACTTTATACTAACAAAAAATCAAAAATAGTTTTAATTAGTAAAAATTTATATTGCAAAGTTTATCCGTCATCTAATCATAATTCAGAATTTATACACTTGCCATTCTAGTTTGCTAATTATATAATTTGTAATTTACATTAGTACATTTCTAGTAATTGGTTTGATAAACTGTAAGTTATTGGTATTTTCTCTTTTATAATTATATGATTAGTATTTTTTTTTTATAACTATATGATAACTATATAACTTTTACATATTGTCAAAAACTTTTGGCATTCTAACATTAAAGTAATAATAAATATTCATCAACTTTTATAAAATTTATACTCTTTCAGCACAACTCTCCTTAACAATCACTTGTACCGAATTTCATACCAACAAAAACAGAAAACTTATTGGAGAAAGCAGAAGAGGCTACTATATAAATAACAGTTTTTATAAAGGTCAAAGTGGTTCTTCTACACTGGACTCCTTTATATATTTAGCAAGCAAACTAAAAGCATGCATATACAAGATAACTGGCAAGAGACATTCTTGTATAACAAATATTAGTAGAAGAAAATTAAAATAATAGGCCTTATAGGAGAACAATAAGCAAGTTTTCAACATATTCACTAGAAATTCAAGAATACTTGCTAACTGAATATCACTACAATATTTCTCGCTTGGTTTTTTGACAGAAGTTTTTACAAGAAGTGAGAATTTAGCATACCCCTTATGAAAGATCTACAAAAATCGTCCATTTTGGGAATAGGAGAATCATTCTTTTTCTGGAACTAGAAGTAACTCTAATCAGAGTAAAAAGGTCAGTTATAGAACTGGTGGGAAAGAAATTAAACACTGACATCTCTATCATCGAATGATATTTATATATAATATAGACCTATTTCTAGAATAAAGACTAGGAGTAGTAGTACTATATAATTTTTACAATTTGCTCTAATTGGGGCTTTGGTCCTCTTTTTGTTTTTTCTTTTTCTTACTATTACGTATTTGTTTTGTTGTTTTGTTTTGATTTGGGATTTGTTTGTTTACTTTTGGTTTTTTTAGTCGTGTTCTTATTTGTATTAATTTTATATTACCTTTCTTTTTTTGGCCCTTTGAGAAGAAAGAAGAATTTAATGAAAGAATTGAAGACAGTTAATACTTGTCCTGAAGAGAGAAATCCTTTCTGGTACGGCTTTAAGTAGCCAAATAAGCAGTCTACCTTTAACTAAGGTAGTGCAACAGGTCACACTTAGGTACTAATAAGGTGGCCAGGTAATGCTGGACTTAGTTATTAGGAAATTCTATGTAGTTATTGTATATAGTTGCAAAAATCTTAATAAAGTACTAGCATGGCTGCTTAAGAGCAAAAAAAAAAAAAAAATTTTTTATCTTTAAAAAATAATATTTTTATTTAAGTTTTTATAAAATATAGATGTCTTCAGAGGCTTTTTTATATTAAAGATTACAACTAAATATATGCATACTTTTGGTATCTAATTTAAGTAATTCATCTATACATTACTATATAGGTTCTATACTAAATATCATATCTGTAAACTAATTACAGAACTTGCTTATTTAACTTTTTTGTATATACAATTCTTTTGTATTACAAAAACATTTTCAGAATATAGTTCATTTAAGTTTTTAATATTTATTAATATTTTTAAAATTATTTTATTTTTAACAAAAACTTACAAAAGCTTATCATGTCTTACACAAAGCTAATCTAGTTTTATGCAATATTCTATAGTTATTTAACATTTGCAGTCATAATGATTACTTATTTAACTATTATATTTATTATTTTTATTCTTGTAAAGTTTACTAAGATTCTAGTATTTATTTTTCTAATATTTTCTTTATTATTCTCTACTAATCATTATTCAAAACTAACAAACTTAAATAAGATTACTAATAAGATGTACTAATCTAGTAAAGTGGTCAGGTTATCAACCTTCCAAATAGTAAGTTGGGTGTTCAAATTCTATCTTTTTTTTTTTTTCTTTAGACAGTTACACTAGTACTTTATTAATATTTTAGTAATTATTACAATTACATCAATGTTTAACAACTAAGTCTAGCATTACCTGGCTACTCTAATGGTGCCTAAGTGCAGACCTGCCACATTACTTCAAGCAGAAGTAAACTGCTCATCAGACTACTTAAAGTCTATAATAAAAAGGTTTTACTCTTTTATAATAAGCTCCAATATTGTCTTTTCAGCTTTATCTTTGATTTGTTTTTTCCTCTCTTTTAATTATCGAGCAAGAGAATTCTATAATTCTTGCCTAAAGAACAACAGAATATATGAAAGAAAAACTAAAAGAGAGTAAAAAAAAAAAAAAAAAAAAGAAGACTAACTACAAAACCTAAACATAAACCAAAAGAAAAAAAAGAAAAAGATAACAAAAAGAAGAACAAAGAAAAAACAAAAAACATGAAAGCACTGTTTTTGCTTGTGCTTGGCTTTAAAAATTCTATATAATACTAAATAAAGAATGCTCTATATTTACTTTATCTCCATATTATAATATATTTCATTTATTATATAGGGAGAATGGTTGAAGTTTTTATTTTCCTCTTGAGTTTGACTCATGTTGTCTATTATAGGTCCAATACTTGTATCGTAATTTTCTCATGACTAATATTACCGATTTAGAAAGGTAAACAGTATCGATCCTTTGGAGAAGATATGTCAGATTTCCCACTTTTTGGTAAAAATTTTGAGAGAAAAATCCAGTAGTAAGGGTATAAAAAAAAACCAACTTAAAAAGAAATTATAAGAGTATATGCTATATAGAATATTATATTAAACCAAGTAACCATTTAAGCCTAAGCCCTCATAGCACTTGACAAAGCTTCAAAGCTTATCTACTACTTCTTTGCTTAGTAGTACTTGTGTTTTACCAAGAGACTTCACTTACAAGAGTTCGAATCTTTTTTAGCTTTTTTCAGTTACAACCAAGTATGCAGTAAATAGCCTTTTTAGTTACTTCAAAGTAGAGTTTTGTTATGTTTGAATATAATAACTATATAGTTTTCATAGGTTGGACCTTTGAAAAAGGTTGGTATAAGAGATCATCAGAAAGAGTTGTTGTAAATTTAGTTAGTTCAAATTCTATTAACAGCAAAAATTTGAATAATCATTTATATAATACTTGTATTATAATATTATTACCAATAATTAGATTAGGATATCTGTAATGACAGTCACACTAGTATGATTGGCAGATCATAGAGCATTTGTGTAATCTGTTATACAGAAGAATACAAACTGGCATTAGGTGGTGCAAACTCTAAATAAGTTCTTATAACTATGTAAATCTATTGAAATTAGGCAACAAAAAGTTCATTTAAAGACCTAAGTAGAGAGATAGCCAAATCTTTAACAGCTTTACTGTAAAGACTAGTTTAGGAAAACAGATACCAAGGTCATAGTATTTTTAGTCATAGTATTCAGACAGACAAGAACCTTCAAATTGGGAGTCTCAGAAATACTACCAATCAGGCTGCCAAAATGAACCAAAGAAAAAAAATATTAGGCCAATTTAATATATTAATAGACTGGTATAGTCCTATATAGGTTATCTGAATTAAAAGTCTGGTCAAAAGGCTAAATAAAAAGCAGGAGTATACTAAAGTACTAGGGTTATGCTGTAAAGTAGATGCTAGAGTCTATGTAAATTCTACAAGAACATAGCAGTTAAATAATATAACTTTGATTGCAAATATTGGTTCTGCTATAGTAATACCTAGGTCAACTGTAAAAATAGATATAGAAGGCTATGAAAAGTTTATCTTAAGAATAAAATAGTTCTAAGATTAAGATGATGATTTGGATATCTGAATATGACACAGTAAGATTAATACAAGTTAAAGATTCAAAATGTTTAAAATAAAACATCCAAGCAAGAGTGTTAGATATAGCAATTAGTAAAAAACCTTCTGGTAGACTTCTTAAATAGGTAATATAAAAAAGTTATATGTATAGCCAATTATATACTTCTCTGTAGTGATTTATTGAATTATATTACCAAAAATTAGTAATAAAAGTCAAAAGACCAAAAAGGTCATTTTAACGTTAAAAAAAAAAAAATTACTAGTCTAAATAGTCTGATATAGTATACTTCTATATCTTTTTTCTTTGCAAAATTTAATATCTTAATTTATGTTTCTTTATATATATTTTGCATTTAATTTATCTAATCTATTTTTTTAAAAATAGTTTATGAACTTCAACTAGCTGATAGTATTATTAAAAGTCTATACTATCTTTTTATTTAAAAATTTTTAAGAGGGTTTTCAGTTTCTCAGTTTTTTAATTTTCTATACTTAATAATTTTATTATAAGCTTACATTAAAGTTTTATATAATATCAGTTAGTAACATTTCTTTATATATATATAATGTTACATTTTGCATAGATAATCCAAACTCCTAATAACAGACAGAATTTAACTTAATTATAATTATATGAATTTAACTATTTAACAAAAAACAGTTATTATAACAGATTAATTTTCAAATTTTATTGTAAATAAAATTTGAATATTAGATTTGTTATTTGAAGAATAACAACTTAACTATTATACTAGAATTATTATCTTTTATTAAAGATTTTTCTAAAATCTTATTATTATAAAAAACTAATACATATATTTTAAAAATTAAAATTTTATATATAAATTTATAAGAAAAATCTAAAAGATATTCTTATATATTTTGTGTACTTCTTATAATAAAATTAAGTATATCATAGAAATTAGAATAAATTAAATTAGAATTAAAATAGAATTAGAGTTAACATATAGTAAAATTGTAAAAAGAATATTTTTTAATTATATAATAGAAGTTTTTCTAAGATATAATAAAAAGTTTTAAAACAATATTAAAGTTAAGTTACAAATAGAATTAAAATTAGGATTAGAGTTAAGGTATAATAAAATTATAATAGAAATATTTTTACTTAGTTATGTAACAAGAGGTTATCTTATTATAGAAAAAGCATAAAATATATAAGACACAGACTAGTCTTTTTTAATATATAAATTTATATATATAATTTTAATTTTCAAAATGCATTAATTTTTTATAAAGATAAGACTTTGAAAAGTTCTTTGATATATATATAAAATAAATATATAAAGCTACTAGTCAGATTTTTTTAAAACTTCTTAGATAAAATATATAATTAGAGATTATACTTGTATAAGTGCTGTCTAAATAACTTGTATTAGATGTATTAGTCAGATCATAGATATTATTACCTAGGTGACCCAGATTAACTATCTACAAAAATGCATTTACTTGATTAGTTCTACAAATTTATTATTTTTTTTTTTTTTTTTTTTAGTTAAAGTCCTTATCTTGGGAGTTGCAATGTTTTTATTTAAGTATATTAGAACACGGCATGCCACCAGGGGCTCACCTTATATTAGAAGTTACAACTAGCCACATGTGTACTTTTGGTACCTAATTTAAGTAGTCTGCTTACACATTACTATATAAGTTCTATACTAGTTGTCATACCTGCAAGCCAATTAGGAGTCTTGTCTATTTAAACTCTCTGCATATGCAGTTTTTCTTGTATCATAGGAACATCTTAAGGCACTGCCCATTTAAGTTCTCAATGCTTATTGATATCCTTAGGACTACTTTATTCTTGATAGGAAACTTACTAGAGCCTTTATGTTCTACACATATAGACCTAGTTTTATGCAACATGCTATAGTTACCTAACACTTGCAATCATAGAGGTTACCTGTTTAACCGCTACATTATACTATTTCTATCCTTGTAAAGTTTACTAGAACCCCAGTACCCATCTTTTTGGCATCTTTTTTATTATCCCCTACTAGCCACAACTCAGAACTATCAGTCTCATTCCAGACTATTAATCCAGATGGCCCGGTATAATATATTTCTGTATCCTTTTTCTTTGATAAACCTGGCAGCCTGGTTGGTTATATGCTCCTCTATACATATTTGCTGTTCAGTTTTAATCTTCAGTTCCTATGAAGGTGTTTCATGGACTTCAACCAGTCCAATAGTATCATCAAAAGTTCATGCTATCTCTTTACTCAGGAATTTCCAAGTGGGTTTCTGTCATCTCAGTTCCTTAGTCTTTTATACCCAGTAGTCTTATCATGTGTTTGCACTGAAGTCTTATACAACACTAGTTAACATTCCTCTATGTATGTGTAATGTTACACTTTACATAGATGCTGAGCTCTCAAAGTTAGGAGGACCTGACCTGGTGTACCTGAGTAACAGCCACATGAGGCCAACTGATTAACAGGAGACAGTTACTGTAATACAGATATAATTTTCAAATTTCATCGTAGATGGAATTTGAACCTTAGACCTGCCACTTGGAGGATGACAACCCAACCACTATACTAAGATCACCATCCTCAGTTCCACAAATTTATTTTATTTTATTTTTTTTTTTTTTTTTTAGTTAAAGTCCCTATCTTGGGAGTTGTGATGTTTTTATTCAAGTATATTAGAACATGGCATGCCACCAAGAGCTCACCTTACATTGAAGGTTACAACTAGCCACACATGCACTTTTGGTGCCTAATTTAAGTAATCTGCTTACATATTACTATATAAGTTCTATACTAGTTGCCATACCTGCATGCCAACTAGAGGTCTTGCCTATTTTAAACTCTCTGCATATGCAGTCCTTCTTGTATCACGGAAACATCTCAAGGCACCGTCCATCCAAGTTCCTGATGCTTATTGGTCTCCTTAGGACTACTTTATCCTCGATAGGAAACTTACTAGAGCCTTTATGTCTCACACATCTAG
>CAJVQA010003671.1:0-18998 GCA_910591915.1 Cetraspora pellucida | reverse complement strand
AATAGAATGTCAGATATTAGTTTTTAATTTTTTTATATATATTTATTTTTTTTACTTTTTTTTTCTTTTTTATTATTATTTGTTTTTTTGGTTTTTTTTTTTTTTGTCTATTATTTTTTTTTTGTGTTAAATAATAATAGTAAAGTTCCAAGTTTGATGAAATAGTATTTTTTTAATAAATATGCATTAATTGGTGTTTCTAAAATTTGTCTTTTCATGGTACAAAGTTTGTAAATATCTTGTACTATTTTGGTATAAATAAAATAAGGTCCTTTTCATTTTGGCAAAAATTTTCCTATGTAATATTTATCTTTTGTAGCATCATAGTACAATACTTGGTCTTCTTTTTCAAATAGCTTTTGAACTTTCTTTAACTTTTTGTCTTAATAGAATTTTATTATTGTTAAGATTTTCAATATTTTTCTTAGCTTGTTCTTTATTTGCAGATAAATCTTCTACAATTGTGTATAGTCTTGTTAAAAGATTTTCTTCTAAATTGTCTTGAGACTCAAATATAGGCAATTTTGGTTCTCTGTCATAGATAAGCAAGAAAGATATGAATTTAATAGTTGCATGCTTAGAACTTCTATATGAAAATAAGACAGAAGGTATTAATTTGTTACTTTCAGTATTATCATTAGCTAGTTTTGCTAAAGATTCATACAATGTTCTATTAAAATGTTCTACTAATCCATTTGTTTAGAGATGATAAGAAGTAGTAAGCAAATGTTTAATTTGAAACTTTTGCATTATATTTTCAATTAGCAAATTATTAAAATATGTTCCTTGATCAGAAAGTATAAAATTAGGGCATCCATGTCTACAAATAATATCTTCATAAACAAAATTAGCAGTTTGTTGTACAGTTGCATTTGGCACTGCCTTTACTTTAAAATACTTAGTTATATAATCTATAGCAATGATTATATATTAGTTTCCTTAAGTAGTAGAAGAAAGTGGTCCAACAAAATTAATTTCAATTTTGTTAAAAGGTGCTTCTATTTTGATAAAGCATAGAGAACTATATTGTCTATATTTTTCTTATTTTTGACAACTATTACAAGTCTTTATATAATTTCGAATATGTTTATATATTTGGAGCCAATAATAACAACTTTTGATTTTGTCAAACATTTGTCAATTCCAAAATGTGCTCCAAGAGGATGGTTATGCATGAGGTATAATACAGATTCAACCTCATGTTTTTGAATTATTTTTAGTGAATCTTGGCTTTTATTTATATAATTAGTTATTTCTAATACAAAAATATCAACTTTTCTTTTGCAATTGTTCTTTTTGAGTTTTTGAGAAGTATGTAGAATAGATGGCTGTTTTCAAAAATAATTTGATATTTTGATAATGTTCAGGTTCTATTCTAACAGATTTTTAGATATAATGCTAGAATACCAACTATCTAGACTGAATTGTGCTTATTATCAAGTTTCTTTGAAAGAATAATAAGTTAATAATAGAAGGTAGAGTTAGATGTATTCTACTATACAGAGTTACAAAAGTAGTTAGGAAAAAAATTGTTATATTCATTCAAAAGATGTTGGAAAAAGGTCTCTAATAGTGGTAACTACCAAGGTTTGTTGATTAGAGTATAACTAAGCTAGATATTATAGTAGTTTATTTGAACATTAATAGTAGCTTGTTGAATAACCAAAGGGTCTGACTGTTGTTCAAATAAAGGTTCTAAGGATAAAGGTTCATAGGGGTAAGGTTCTGACAAGGTTGAATCTTCTTCATAATCATTATCAGGTGTATTTCAATAACTTTGTTCTATTTCTTTAATAGAGTATTGTTTGATTGTTGTCCAAAGTCATAATTCAATATAGCAGATTGAACATTCATTACAAGGACTATAAAGTTTATTTCTATACCAACATTGAGCACAAAGACCTTTTCAATTTTAGCCAAGTCCTTTGTTTTTATCTTTAATATCAATATGTTTGATATAATATTATATACAAACTGGTTATTATATTCTATTCTATTAGATAAGAAAGTTATTCATTCATATGGTCTTATACTATTAAGAAGAACAGAAGATAGTTTATCATATAATGTTTGTTTAATTATTTCTAGATCTTGTGCAGTTTGGACATCTTTATGCATTTCAGGTTCCTTTTCTATGTTCAGATTAGTTGTTGAAGACATTTCTGTTTTATTTAAAGATTTAACATCATTTTAAGAATTATCTATAAAATAGAAATCTTCAGTAGTCTGATAATTTTTATTTTCCTCAGGTTTTTTAGTAAGGTAAAAGATTTCTTCTTTATTTCAATCTATTGGAATAGTAATAAGGTTTTCTTCAAGAGCAGCTTCAAGAGCTTCTGTTTTGGTAAATAAATCAAACAAGTTTACTTCATATTCTTTTTCTAATGATTCATTTAATTTATACATTCTTGATAATGAGTCAGCATTATTGTGTTTTCTTTCAGCTTTATAGATTATAATAAAATTATAAGGTTCTAGATGCATAATCCATCTGGCTTTTCTTCTAGTTAATTTTGTAGTTCTAAGCCATTTTAAGGCTATGTGATTAGTAATTACATAGAAGTAGTTTTCTTCTAAGTATTAATAAAAATGCTCAACTGCCCATATTACAGCTAAACATTTTAATTCTGTAGCAGAGTAGTTTTGTTCTACTTTTAAGAGGCTTCTGCTAGCATATACTATGATATATTCTCTTTTATCTTTGTTTATTTGAGCTAATACAACTCTTAAGCCAGATTGTAAAGCATTGGTATAAATATAAAAAGGCTGCTAGAAGTCAGAATACTGTAAGATTAGTTCAGAGATAAGATAATCTTTAAGAGTCTGAAAAGCTTCTTTTTGTTCATTACTTCATTAATAAGGTTGGTCTTTTTGTAATAAAAGTTTTAAAGGTTTAGCAATTTTTAAAAATTCTTTTATAAACTTTCTATAATAGAAAGCAAGTTCTAAGAATTCTCTAATTTGTCATACATTAGTAGGTGTTGAAAAGTTTTTTACTTTAGCAATCTTTTCTTTATTAGGTTTTATTTCATCTTTTCTGACAATATGTTCTAAAAATTTTAATTTATTTAAAAAAAAGAAACATTTTTCTGTATTTAGTTTTAGGTTAGCTTTTTCTAAAGCTTTAAATACAGTTTGTAAATGTTGACAATGTTCTTCAAATGTTTTTGAATAGATGGTAATATCATCCAAATATATTACAACAACCTTATTAATAAATAATTGTAAAATCTTGTCTATTAACTTTTGAAAAGTAGCAGATGCATTGCATAGTCCAAAAGGCATTACATTAAATTTATAAGTGCTTTGTTTAGTAATAAAAGCAGCTTTCTTTTTATTAACTTCATTTACAGCTATTTGCCAATATCTACTAGCCAGATCTAAACTAGTAAACTATTGGGCTCCTTCAAAGACAAATAAGATTTTATTAATATCAGGAAGGGGATAGATATCTTTTTTTTGTAACTGTATTTAGCTTGCGATAGTTAATGCAGAGTTTTTTTTTGCTATTTTTTTTAGGCACAATAACTACAGGTGAGGACTATAGGCTACATGATTCTTTAATAATGTCTCTTTTTTCTATTTTTTTAATTTCCTTTTTGAGAAATTCTTAATCATTCAGAGAAGCTCTATAGGCTTTTTGTTTAATTGAATAAGCATTTGAAATATAAATTTCATGATAAACTTTATTAGTTTATCCTAGTTCTAAGGTTTGTTCTTCTTTAGATATGTTTTCTGCAAAAATATAATAGTTATTAAAAATAATTTTCTCTATAATCTTTTTCTCAAAGCTAGTAAGAGAAGTGTTGATTTGCATAATAGAAGGTTGAATCTTAACTTTAGCAGTAAAGGTAATATAGGCTGCTGAGTTCTTTTTAGTAATAACTTTAATCTAGAGATTATAGAATAAAGTTTTATCTTCTTGTCCTTCTTCTTCAGTATAATAAGTTTTCATTTCATCATCTTGTTCAATTTTATTAATCTATTTGTCTTTATCAGTAAATTCTTTAAATTCTTTAGGTACTGGCTCTTCACTTATATGGGTTGTATAGATAGTAGCTCTTTTCTCTAAATATCTAATTTTTAGAGTATGATTATTAAAATTCAGATTTGCTCTAGACTTGTTGAACCAATCAGTTCCTAACAAAAGTGTCTCATCTTTTAACTTAATTACTTATAAGTCAATAGGGATCATGATGTTTTGGAAAGTGATTTTCATATCAGTAATAGAACTTAATGCTTTTTCTCTAGCTCTATTAGCAGTAATAACAATAGTTTTTGATTCTTGGTTAATTTTTAGTTCAAGTTTTTTTATTAATTTAGTTATAATTATGCTAACAACAGCATCAGAATCAAGAATAGCTACTACTAGCTGTTCTTTAAGTTTATATAGCATCTTATTGTTACTATCTTTTATTTGGGTCCTAATTTTACATAGTTTGCTTCAGTAATAGGTGCATTACCTCTTTTTATAATTTGGACAAAGTTTTTAGATTGGTTAGGATATTGCAATAATTGTCTATAGATAGCTTGAGCTTGTCTATTCAAGAGGTCTTTGAAAATATCATAAAGTTCCAATTGGGCAATTACAGAAGGAAGTTTTTGATTTCTTTTTCTAGTAGTTTTGAAAGGTTTAAGAACTTTAATTGGTTTATTAACCATGTCTTTTAATTTAGATTCATCTGGAAATACAGTTCTGTTTCTTAATCTAATTTTCTTTTGAGATTCTGATTTCTTTTGAGTTTCTCTTTAGGCTTTTTTTTGTACTTTTCAATTAGTACTATAAGGTTTAGAATAAGAAGTACAAATAATATAAACTTCTTTTTCATCTGAATAAAATTCTTCATCTTCTATAGCAGCATAGTTAATTTTTTTATTTGTCTGTGATTTTGCATTCATTGTTCTTTGATAGGTAATTGTTTTGCTATACAGTTTCTAGTGATGTGTCTATATTTATTATATTGATAACAAATAATAGTAGGTTTTGAATTATTAGCAAATCTTGGATAGTTATTAGGTTTTAAATTATTAATAAGTTTTGGTTTTTGGTAAAATTGTTTAGGTTGGTTTGAATGATATTGGGTTTGTGGTTCAGTTTGAGCACTTAAAGCAGATGCAATAGATGCATAGTTTAATGACATCTGGTTCATTTGTTTTGTTAGTTGTTTTATTTTCTTTTCATATACAGTAATATTAGGATTAGTTAAGCTAGGGTCAGTATTAGTAGCAAAGTCAGTTCCTTGTTTATGAGTCTTGGCAAGTTGAAGAAGTCCATCTAAGTCTGCAGAGTTATGAATAAGAAGAATAAATAGTGTTGCTAAATATAATTCTTTCTTAAAATAGTATAACTTTTATGTATCTTGAAGTAGGGTTCTAGTATTAACTTGTTTGATTAATCTTTTAAATCTACTGTAGTAAGAGTTTACAGATTTTTCTGATCTTTGTTTTAAGGTATCCAAATCTCTAAGCCATTTATTTTGCCATTATTGAGTGCAAAAGGTATTTGTAAAAGCTGTTTCTACAGTATCTCAAGTTGTTTCTCCATTAGCATAATTAGGAACAGTAGTAGTCCAATTATTAGCATTATTTCTTTAAAAAACAGTAAGGATATCCTTTTTTCTAACTAAATTCTATTTGTTTGCTTTGAAAGCTTTATTAAAATCTTCAATCCAAGTAATAGGGTCTTGAGTTCCATCTCCTCTGAATGGTTTAATTCTTAATAACATAATTCTTTTTTTATTTTTTTTAGAAAGTCATAAATTTGTTGATTAGTAGCCATTGTATTGATAAGTAGACTAGCAGGTTTAAATGTAGGACTAGATTGTATTAAGTTAGAAGTTGTTAGAAAGAAAAAGTTTTAAAATGAATTACTATAATCTTCAAAATTATTATGAAAGCAATCATCTTCAAAATCCTTGTTAGTAAAGAAAAAAGGTTTCTGCAAAAGCAACTAGTATATATAGCTAAACTAGCTATACTATTAATTATTTTAATAATATTACTAGGAGAACAGGTATATCTAAAACTAAAAATGAATTTGAAAATAGTATTTTTCAATTGAGATAAGTTAAACTGAGTATAAATAGAAGATATTTGTTGAAAATATTCTAGTGATTTGTTAAAGAAATCACTAACAAAGTATTATATATAATACTATTGATAGAAATTCAGAAAGTTTTGAGAAATAACAGTAGTTATTGAGTAGCAAATATTATAAAAGTTGTCTGTTTGACTCAAAAGAGATCTTGCTAAATGTTCTCTTTAATGTATAAATATTTTTAGTGCATATTTTTAAAAATTAAATTTTATATAATAAATAAAAAATTATTATATATTTGTATATTTTCTAAAAGTCAAAAACTTGGGTTTGTTTCAATTGAGTAAAATAGTAGTTAGCTAGTTCAAGGGTTTTTAAAGAAAAGACAAAAGTTCTATCTTTCTGTTCAGTAGAATTAACTAATTTTTCTAATTCTTGTTCAAGAAACTTCTTATAAGAGAAAGCTTTTTAAACAAGAGTATTTTTAATATGTTCAGATGTTTGTGCAGTTGTAATACCTCTTCTAGACATCAAGTATTAGTTTAATTTTGGTTTTGTGGTCTCAATATTCGATTTTCAATTTGGTTTCATAATATAAATCATGTGACCAATAGTCTTTGCAGATTGTTTTTCTGAAGAAGAAAAACACTGTCAGTCGATTATAAGTTCTAATAAAGTTTTGTTCTAAGATAAGCTTAGTAAAAAAGATATGAAATTCTTTAAAGAGTATATCTGTAAAATTTCAGCTCAAATGAATCAAAATTAATTGATTTTACTTAATAACAAATGTTCTACAAAGCTAAAGTTTCTTTCTTGCTTTTTTAATTTTTAAATAAAAAAGAGTAAGTAATCTCATAGTTACCACTAATTTGTTATCCTGTCTATTTCTTTTAAGATAGTAGATAACTAAAGTGATCTTAAACAGTAAATACTTTTTATAACCTCACTTGTTACTATTATAACTAAGTCAAAAGGCATTTTTTTTAGAAAACTTAACAAAGAAAATTTAAGGCAATTTGCAATTACAAAAGAGATTACAATTAAAAGTATATAAAAATACTAATAACTGTTTAGTTTGGATAGTATAAAGTAGTAGTTTATTAGTAAAAGAGTATGAAGACTTGATGTTAAATTTGAGGTCCACATCGACTACTTTTATACTTTTTGACTATATAGTATATGTAATGGCCTATATCTTTTACATGTATAAGATATTTTACAACTACTATTAATAAAATAAATAAGATATGTTTGATATATAAAATAAATAAAATAAATAAACTAAATAATATATATAAACTAAATATAATATAAAATATAGATGCTTCAAATCACATATATTTGATATATGTTATATGTATGATATTTCGTGCAGTTATTATCAACCAATCAGATCACAACTTTCTTATTAATTTGGTTATCAGATTCAATCTTGTGATCCTGTGATCAGAAATGGATGATCTATACCTCGTTAGAACCGTATCAGTGAGCTGATTCGAATGATGGTAGTTTCATTGAATTCTGTCCAGTGGTTCAAAAGTTATGGTTATTTTTGTAGGTTAACAATATATTAATATATATTTTGATTGTACTCATAATAAATCTTTTAACTATTCTATAATAACCAAATTCTATAAAGAAAAAGCATTACTAGAAGCTAAAACTATCTTATATAAAAAATTTAATATTAAATTCAAAATACCCATATCTATTGCAGTATCATTCTTCTTAGAACAAGAAGAACAGACTCTTTTTCAATAAATTTGTCTTTTATAAAATTTATAGTTGCAGCTATCATTTTATTAAATAACATATCCATAATAGTTAATAAAAAAAATAAAATAAGTAGGCAGGTAGTAAAGCTTATTTATGTAGAAGGCCAAAATAATAACAGTCAGACCCAATGTACAAGCCAGATTTTGATATCTTACATAGCAGTAAGAGCCAAGCATATAGTAATCAACCCTATAAAAAACAACTTCAGAAAATCATTTTTAATATTTTTAAGCCTTTATAATCTTTATACATGTTTTAACAAATTTCTTCTTTATTATAACTTATTATTTCTTTATCATAATCAAACTATTCAATTTTTATACAACATATCGACAAACATAACTATAATAATATTGTATTCAATATTACTTTTTCTGTTAGCAATACCTATAATAAAACTCATATATATCTTTTAAATAATTTTCTCTTACTTAATCATATTGTTATCTTTTCTTATCTTCTTTCTATCTTTTACAACTTTCTTTTTAGATCAAATTTCTCTAATTCTACTTTTATTTTATTTGATTTATTTCTTAATAGTTATACTATATCACAAGTATCTACATCTACATAAATTTTATGTAACGTTTATTTAAATATTTGTATATACAATGTTAGAGGTTATAATACAATAACTAAAAGAGAAACTTGACAAAATTATTGTCTTTACAATAATATCCATATTTCTTGTATTACTGAACCCAAAATCACTAACAATATTAATCTTTAATTTTACAATAACAACTTATTTATTTACTTCTGAACCAATTTAAAAAGTCTAACAAAAGATGCTATTATTATAATTCAAAAACATTTACAATTATATATACATAACTGCCAAACACATTCTGGTAAAATTATCATTTTAGATCTTTTTTTCAAAAGTGAAATTAAACTTTGAATTATAGCTGTCTACTTTTCTTCTACTAATATGCAAAAACATAATAATACACAAAATACTGTTATTACATAGATCCAACAAGCTCTTTAACACAACCTTCATCCAATAATACTTGATGACTTTAATAAACATGATAATATCTGTAGCTTTTTATCTAAATTTAAACTTATTAATTATTTATATTACTCTAATATATTTGATCTTAGTACACATGTTGATAACAAGTACTTTATATGATCAAATAACAATAGCCACAGCTGCTTTGATTATATCTAGACTAATCCATTCAATATTCAATTCTTTCTTTTATACAAACTTGATGATAGCAATATTTTAATACTTAATGACCACTCTATTCTTACATTTACCTAGACTTTCACTAATGCATATAGCAAACTCCCATATCATTATACTGGCATCAGTTACAAAATCTTCAATTACAAAGCTATGTCAACTAATAAATAAACAGAATTTTCTAATCTTCTTTCTTACAATTTTAGTCTTCATAATACATCACTCAATAGCAATACCAATGAAAACATTGAAACTACTTGGCATAAGATTGAATATTCAATAATTATTATTGCAATACATTTTATTCCTAACAAAAAAACTCATAAATGTAGATACAATTATCAATATTTCTCTAACTTTACTTTAATCTACATATTACTTAAAGAGCTTGGGCATTTAATAAAAATTGTTAAAAACACTTATAACAACCTCAACACAAATATAATAAACTTTAGAATTAAGATTATTAATAATAGATCCTATTGCAACCTTTAAACTCTTAATCCAGATGACTATTCTTAAATTTATGCATAGATTCAACATGTACAAAATATCTGAAAACAACTTTATTATGCTTGTCATACAGAAAATTTATTACTACTTTATCAACAAATTTAACAAGTAACTAAAAAGAAATGTGAAACACTTTTAATATACTCTAAACAAGCTATTAACAGTATTCTTAATTGATACAAAGCTTCTATTTACTTTTCTAATATCAAACTTTCTGACCAACTTATTACAGATTCCAAACTCTTAAAACAACATATACAATCTTATTTTTATGACTGAACTGCATATTGACCAACTGACCAAGCACTGTTTAACAGCTTTTGGCATATACAGTATCAATTACAATTACATATTAATACTTAATAATATAACTCTTTCAACTCCTCTATAACAAAAGAAGAAGTTCTTTAAACTTTGTCAAAACTTTCTAACAGAAAAACTTGCAGACCTACAGATATCAGCTATAAAATACTTAAACATATAATTATTATCTATATTAAAGCTATTATAGCTTTATTCAATTATTGCTTTAATTCAAATCAAATTTCCAAACAATAGAAACATAATAAAATCTATCTGAATTCAAAGTATAATATATTTAATAGTGACTTAAGCCTCACTCACTCTATTAGTTTTATTGAACATATTTGAAATATCTATACAAAAATTATTATTACTAGAATCAGTACTGTATTTTCTCAATATTCCATACTTTTACTATACAAATATATTACTCTATCTAACAACAGCATATTTATATCAATTTACATACTTAATAACCTTATCGAAGATGCATCATGCAACAATAAATCAATTTGGCTTTTATCACAAGATATGAGTAAAGCATATGATTCAGTTAATCTTACTCTCCTTCAAAAATCCTTGCAACATCTTGTTCTCTTTCACTCTATTATAAATGCTATTACTAATATTCTTTATAATCAATAAAATCAAGTTATTACAAACCTCAGACTTAATCCATCATACTTTTTATACAATGATATTGATTAGAGTAAAACCATTACTTCTCTCTTATGAAAAATTTTCTATAATCCACTTATCTCATATATTTACAACAACTTTAAAGGTTATACTACACAAGTTTTTTGGCTAACTAACTTAAAACATTAAATACATAATAAACTTAGCTTATATTGCTCAGTTCTTGCTTATATAGAGACATTCTTTGGATTGCATTTTCACAACAAGACTTATCACAAATGCTTTCTACAGCTAAATCATTCTTTAACATAACTAATATACAAATTAATTCTTCTAAATTAGTACTTACAACTAATAATAAATAATCCAACTATACTCCTATTAACCTCCATCTACCAAATATATCATTCAAATTTCTTAAATGTTGGTTTATGCTTAATAACAAACAAGCTAAACAAACCAAACTTATCACTTCAGAATTATTACATCTTGTCAAAATTGCAAGCACCAAACAAATTATTGATACATATATATATTATATCATCAATACTGTTATTATTCTTACAATTGAATACCATCTTCACAACATTGTTCTTAACCAATATATATGTAACAAAATCCTTACAAGTCATATAGGTCTTGTGAAAAATAAAGCCAAACTTAGTTACATAATTCTTACTAGCACTCTACTTCACTCTTAGCTATACAATATTGATAGCATATGAGATATTTAACTACAACATCATATTACAAACTTTACCAAGAGACTTAATTCTCTTGATTTATTAGACACATGTATTTGCATTAGGCTTCAACAACTTCAAAACAACTTGTGATCATCTACTAGTATTCTGATACATGAAATTCTATCATTGATGGGCCTAACAAACACACTATTAACTTTAAAATATTTAACTTTTCAAACATCTTGATATTACATTCACATCTAATTTATTATATAATATTCCATACACTGTTTAAAAAGAATTTATTTTACTTGAATCACTACTTTCATCACATCCAAAATACCTAACATTAAAAAACAACATCGATACCATTGCATTTTTTACTTAAATCAACTAACTACATTCAACAACTCATGTCTTTTAGATTGGAAACACATATCTATATATATGAACAAAATTTTTAAAGACAAACAACCACTCTGGTTTAACTATCTAGAAAATTAAACTACAAGCCATTTACTTAATTGTACTCTTTATTAACATCTACATTTACCTAATACAAACTATTATAGTTATTAAACTGAAAACTTTTTTTACAGAAAAAACTATAGCTTATTACAGTACTTAACAATCAAATCATTATTGATAAAGCCAGAAAACAACTCTCTTCTTCAGAAACTATTCTTATTACTCACTGACAATATTATATAAAACAGCAATTTACTCATCTATATTCACTTCTATTTATTTAAACACAAGCATGACCAGACTGCTCTTTTAACTTTTATACAATTGCCAATAAATATACAATCAATATTTTTATTAATCTTACTTCTAAATTTTTTGGTCAAGTTAATTCATATAACAAAACTCTTAACTTTAATGCCAATTATCTTAATCTTATATATTCTATTGCAATTTGACATTCTATTCAAATTTCCAATCTTTTTAATATTAACATTACAATATGCTTAATCCTAATTATATTTAAACCTGACATTCTAACAGACAATCTTCACAAATCACTAACTATAATGCACAATTATTAGAACTTTATTTTTATACTAATAGCACAGTCATTAACCTGGGTACCTCACAATGCTCTATAGGCATCAAATGGGCCCAAATCCTAAACAACAATATATTATATATATTTCAAGCTCAAGCAAGTTACTGGTCTTGCTTATTTAAGTCTGAGCTTACTGTTATTTTAGTAACTCTTATTATTGCTCCAAGAAACTATACTATTGTTACAGGCGAAAAATTTGTGACGGCTCATGCATCATGATATGTTGCACAAGCATTGATCAGGACCCAGGATCAATTATGCATGATCAACCCCATAACAGTGAAACGTGCATAATTATGCCCCAATGCCCAAAATTCCCAGCAAAATGAATATGCTCAAATTGGTGAAGGCATTATGATCATAATGGCAATTTTTCAGAGTGGCGAGATCCAGGTGGTAAAAAGATGGGTTAGTAAAGCACATTGAAATAAAAGTTAAATACAGTATACTAAATATAATACTTACCTGATTAAGTGAAACCGTAATTGTATAGTGGCAGAATAGTGGGAAAATAGAGAGAGAAGCTAAAATTAAATAAAATATGTTAGTAAATGTAAAAGAATATAAAAGCAAACAAAAGTTTAATAAAATAATACTAAGCTTTGGTGCCTCCAAGTAGTAGGAAGAGAGTCGAAATCCCTAGATAATAGTATTAAATAGTTTGTAGGATAGTTAGTTAGGTATTAAAAAGAAACCTAAGTAAAATAAAGAGAGTTAATAAAAGTATACTCGGTAAATCATTTCCACGCCTCAAAGCCTTATTTCACCATTTCACAACATTATGCGAGGTTTTGTCTGTTGGAGTGACAGACTCATCATTTACCCATCACACTATACATATATATGCTAACTCACAATCTGTAATCTTCAAATATTATAGGCTTTTAAACTTAACTTATACTCTATCTTACTTTTATGCTTTACAATATCTACAACTCTGCATATACATTAAACTTTGAAAACTTTCCTTTAGAATTACTCACTCATTACAGTATTCATACAATATGTTATACATATATTTATGCATTATGAATTACACAAAACTGTTTTCAAAAATGGCACAAAATTCTTAACCAAATTAATTGGTAAACTACTCAGTTATATATCAATGACAATCAAAAAATTACAAACTTTTTATATAGCTTTCAGTTCTCTACTCTTAAATCCTTCAAAATTAAAATTTTACTAGATGATCTTTCTATTTCATATATTTTATACAAATGATATTACTCATACTTATCTATTTGTCATCATTGTTACCAAATTAGTTCTTATCTTTACTGGATAACTTGTCTATTCAATCAACTGTTATATAGTCTCATTGATATTTTATTACAATATACTCTAAACACTAAAACATTTAATACTATATTAAATACTATAACCAATTTGTACAACTAAATCAAGTTGTTAAGTAACATGACTATTCATAATATATAAGACTTATTTTTAATCTTTTCAACTCTAACAGGTCTAATACCAAATGAACTTATCGATACTATTGCAATTTTGTCATTCAAAAGAATAGTTATAATACTCATAATCAAGTTCTTATTTCATCTTAGTCAACAAATCTATTACAAAATCTGGATCCTATATTGTATCTCAAAATCTACAGCCCAACCTTCTAAATATAATACACCTTCAAATGCCATCTTACTTCCATCACACTCTCTTTCACTTAATTCTATTAGTTCAAAAATAAACTCTTGATGTATTTAATAAATTAAATATCAAACCAATTTTCTACACATAATTACTAATACTCAAATCTAGGTAAGCCTTGGTCACTCTGGTTGGTTTAGGTTGCAGATAATTAGTCTGAGCTTCTATTCTTTCTATAATATTTTAAAAGCAGAATTGTATTTTATATAAAATCTCAATTAAATATTCAATAAAAATAGAGGCATAGGCTTATCATTAATATTAAAAAAAAAGTAACAAAAAAAACAAGTCTTTTCTTGTTTTTTTTTATTAGTTATATGACTTTTTGCTTTTAAATTAGTTCCAAAAAATAGTTTATCAAAAATTTTCTTAATAATAGCTCTAATTTTTTAAGTATTTTCTTGAACTTTTCAGGATCAAAATAGAATTCTTATTATACATATACTACTTTATGTATAATATTCCTGTTATCAACTTAATTTTTTTTAGAGAGAAACAGATTCTATAAATTTAATTAAATTAAACAAATTTCATAATCTTAATACACTTATAATTAAAAAAATATTTTAAATATAATTCACTTATTTAGTCTTGCTTTATTAAGCTTTATACAAACTTTGTAATATACAAATTCTAATTCCTAAAATTAAAATTGAAAATAAATAATCTCATCTCAAAATATATATAACCTATCTTGAAAATTTTTAATTCTTTTTTTAAAACTTTTTCTATTAGTATTAAGGGTAAGAGGTAGTATTTTAAATTATATATAAACCTAATAGTAAATATTTTTTATATTTAATTTTATAAAAAATTATACTAAGTAAACTAATTTTAATTTATAAAAAAGTTTATAGAATAAGTTTTTCTAATTCTAATAATGGTAAAATTATTAATATTGAGTAATAATTCAGTAAGATATAACTTTTTTAAGATTAGATATAAAAATTTATTAATTAAGTTAACTTATAGAATTATGTAAATTAACTCATTAAATCTAATAATCTTATATAATTCTAGCAAATTTTAGAGAACCCTGAAAAACTATATAATATATACAAGTATATTTTTTTAAAATAATACAATACTTCAAAATTTTAATATTTTTTATTTTTAATTTTTTTAACTTAAACAATCATACTAGTATTTTATTAGAATTCTTAATACTATACAGATTACAGAAATTTTTCTAATACTTAAGTCTAGCATCACTCAGTAATCTTATTGGTATCTAAGTATGACCTGCTACACTACTTTAAACAGAGTTAAACTGCTCATTTGATTGCCATCCTACAATAAAATACCACCAATCTAATAACATCTTCTTATAAGGAAACAAAAAAACAAAAAAAAAGATTTTATATATAAAAAAAAATAGAAATATAGAGGTAAATGATAAAAGATACAAAACAAAAAAAAAAAAAAAAAAAGAAAATGAAAAAAAAGAAAAGTGTGAAATTTACAATTCACAAAAAATCAGATAGTCAAAATTTTAAGCATGTGTCAGATATGAAATTTGCAATTTACAAATATCAGAAAATTACAATTATAAGCCTATATTGGGTTTGTAAAAATTATAAACTATACTAAATAGAAATTACTCTACTATTTTCCTATTTATTTAGATTATTTAAACAAAAAACCAAAAAGAAGAAAAAATTTTAACTTTATTATAGAGTCAGTATAAGATACTGATTAGTCTAGAAGTAATGTTTGATAGGTTTTTAATGGCTTAAGACACATATATAGTCATGTTTGTATTGCTATATTATTTCTGATCCACATTATAAACAATTCTGTTTAGGAAATAAACACTGCTGACTGTTTTGATAATTTTATATTTTGATCTTTAAGAAGGAGTAAACTAAATCATTTATTTTTACAAAATTTTTTTTGAAAAAAAATAAGAATGCTAGATAAACCAATTTTTAGTTTTTGTAAGTTTTTAATCCTTGTAGGTGTTCCTTGTAGGTTTTATAGTTGTATAGAACTACTATATTCAACTTTGTTGTTTACTTAATAAGAAACCTTGACTTTCACTAACTACTTCTTCTATAGTTCTAGAATGCTTTTTAAACTGTTACTATAAGACTACAACTCTTTTTCAACTCTATTTCAATGTTCAACAATGTATATATAGTATTCAAGAAAGGTTTTTATAAAGTTTAATATATTAACTATATCATTTTCTGTAGTTCAGCTTTTTGAAAAGTTTGGTTTAAATAATCATCAAAAAGAGTTCTCTGAAATTCTTTTTCAAAATTTTATTATAATAGATAAATAATTTTATTTTAATATTATAAAATTTTTTTATTAATTAATTAAAAAATAAAAATGTTTTATTAGTAGCATATATCAATTTTAGATAAAAATTTTAAAATATCATACATTTCTATATAAAAACAATCTACATTACCCTTTACCCTTAAATAGTTAGGCAAATTAATATATTTCAAATTGTTATCAGGTTTATATAATTAATGACAGCACATTACTGCTTCTTGTGTCAGTTAAAAGAAATTAATCAAAACTTTTTCATAGATTTTGTTTCTAAATCTATAAAAAGATAAATTTGATGCTTTAGATATGAACATATTTTTTTTGCTTTCTTGGCATTTACTATTAATTTGTTATAATGTTTCCTGCACAAAGCTTTGCCAACCAGATCAAGATGCTGACTTGTGTCTGAAATTATTACCTAATCAGACACAATTGAAGCATCATGCTTCTCATAGTCACAAGTAACATCTTCCTGACCTTCCAAATCATAGTACTAGACTCTTTTTTTGCCTATTTGTTTGGTAGAAACAGTCAGATCTTTGTGAAAAGCTTTTTGTACAGACATTCTTGCTTCTACGGTTCTTTTTTAGTAATACCTGTAATAAAATTGCAAGTAAACCCTTCTGAATTACCTTGTTATTTTTCAAATTATTTTAATAGTTAATAGATTGGAAGCTATTTTTTAATTTTTTCATGTTTTAAGCTTTGCCAATTCGTATCCGTGGCTGCCAGTCCATTTTTGCACTTGCGAAACGTTACGACAATATGTCATGATTATCCAATCAAATCTAATGCCCTCTATGCTATCTGTACATATCTTCCCCAGTATCGCTGTCAAAATTTACACTTTCACGTGACAGCAGTTAAAAATCTTCAAATTCAGTTAAGTTAGGGTTAGCGTTTATAATAAGGCTAGGCGTTAGATAAGTAATAGTAAAATCATTCGAGGAATTCTTTTTGTTATAGCGCAAAAGGTGGTTTCTTATGCAAGTTTTTGAGAAATAAGCGATTTTTGAAAAGCGAACGTTTTGTTTTGATCTTCCTGATCGTGTAACGTTACATTAAAACGAAACTCGCTATTGGATTATCATCACGTGAAAGTGAAAATTTGACGGCGATCCTGGGGTAGTTCCGGCATCATAATCACATCACGTTATCGGGTCTTACACTATCTCTTTCGTGTTGATTAATAAGAATAAAAATCCAACTATTTTATACCCACCAAAATAGTAATATATAATATAAATAAAAATTTTGGTAATATGAAATAAGCACGGGTATGATATTAAAACATCATATATATTACATAATTAAATAGGCTTTTGACTTCCCCCACATAAAAGCCTCCCCCGATTATTAGACCAATGTCTATACAACTGACCCCCGGGTCTATTAAAGATTTTAAATTGGTGGCATGTATCAGACCTGAGTCTTGTATATGCACTTTTATGGTACATAAATAATCTGAATTTTATTTCATGAACTGAGAGTCTCAGATATTCCCATCCCGATTTTTGAGCTCTTATCTATTTCCGAAATCAGATAACTTTGAAACTCCAAATGTGCAAGTTTACACAACCGTGTAAATAAATAAAATGCATGGTGGCTTATGAATTAACACGTGTGAATATGAAAAAAACTTTGACCAATTATATTAGATGAATGTGGAAAATCGTAAGTATTCAATACACAGAATGGATACATAAACCAAGATTGATGCACTTATAACAGTAGAATCGACGTGTACATTTTTGAAAAAACATAAGCTATTGTTACGAAATACGGAGATGGATTATATGAGAGGAAGAATGCATATTAAATAAAATTTTTTGGATAATGAACTAGTAAAGGAATTCCCGATCCTCTATATAATGCACATAGGTCGATTGATAGGCTTTGATTGCTTATATACTTATATTCGCTAAATGCGAAAGCTTATAATTACTCACACATTAAATACATTTGACTTGAGATATAGTTACTCTCACATTAGATACATTCGAGATATGAGCCCCGAAATTTGTCCTACCGTTATCACGGTTACCCGTGATCGATCGTCGCATGTAGGACCCGTCGCCTACCCGAGTAATTGGTCACATGAAAAGTAAGAGAAATCTTACTTTTCTTACTTTTATTATTTTGTTACATTTATTACTTCGGGTGGATCAACAGCATATAGTACATTCGGTTTTTCTTTAGGATAGAAGGGAAATGGGTTTTAATGATTATATAGTGTAAAAAGATAATGTAAAAGAAATTAACCTCGAATGTAAACAATACTTTTATTATAAATAAAGGGCTTCCGCCCAGGGTGAAAAGGAGAAAAAAACGGTACCCTCAAGTAAATACATTTTTGCTTAAATAAAACTAAAGTATTGGACCCATATTAAAAGTAAACTATAATCCAATCCAAACTAAAAAACTATCGTTAAACCATCGTATCCAACTATCGTTCGTTTGCAAATCACTAAACCGCATTTTGATCGTTCGCCGTAAATCACGTGACCAAGCCGTTAACGCAAGAGAAGGACTCAAACCCGATTCGACGTATCGTAGCCCCAGGTTAAGGAAGCAAAAAGAAGAGAAAAGAAAGCAAAGGGTTAATAAAAGAATAGGTTGAAGGAAAGACTTAAAGAAAAGATTAGTACTTACCTACGGATAAACCACCCAGCCAAATCTAACATGCCTATTTCGACTTAGCCGAAAAGTCCTTTATCATTATTATTATTTTGTGCACTACGAAATAACTATTGGGTCGCTAAGAATTAATTTTAATGATTTTAAAAAAAATTATCAGTTGTATTTGTCAAAATTAATTATTAGTTCTCTACTTCA
>CAJVQA010003670.1:0-19001 GCA_910591915.1 Cetraspora pellucida | reverse complement strand
AAAAAAAATAATATAATTCTATAATGCTTTGTATATTTATTTTTAAATAAAATATTAATTCTATACTAAAGATTATTTCGTATCAATTCAATATATTTATTGTGTATTAATTCTGTATCAAAGATTATTCTGTATCAATTCAATATATTTATTGTATATTAATTCTGTACCAAAGATTATTCCATATCAATTTAATATATTTATTGTGCATTAATTCTGTATCAAAAATCATTCTGTATCAATTTAATATATTTATTGTGCATTAATTTTGTATCAAAGATTATTTCATATCAATTCAATATATTTATTGTGCATTAATTCTGTATTAAAGATTATTCTGTATCAATTCAATATATTTATTGTGTATTAATTTTGTACCAAAGATCATTTCATATCAATTCAATATATTTATTGTGCATTAATTTGTATCAAAAATCATTTCATATCAATTTAATATATTTATTATGCATTAATTCTGTATCAAAGATCATTCTGTATCACTTCAATATATTTATTTAGTATTAATTTATTATATAACCATATTATTCTGTATATATATATAATATTCAGTATATTTTCTGTAATTTTCTTTATTATTTATGTATGCATTTTTCTATAAAAATGTAGAGGACATTATTATCTTAGAAGCAGTAGCTGCATTTATGAATTCTACAGAAGAAATTATTAAAAAGAACTATAAGAGGTTGTTGAAAGTAGAGTAGTAGAGTTTTGATTTAGATTTGGTTCAGGAATAGAATTTTCAGTATCTTGATTAATATTAGGAGGTTCTTGATTTGTATTGGAGTTAGATATAATTATATTATCGTTACCAATTGTTAAGAAGTTTGATGAAGTTTGGTTTGTTTCTTCTGATTCATTTGTATCAGATGCTTTAACTATGTTTTTAGTAGTAGTTGAGTTGAATTTGGGTTTAAAGAAGTTACTGCTAATTTTAGGAGTTTTAAATTGTACTTTGAATTTTAAAAACAAAGTTTTTTTTGCTTCTGGATAAAAACATTCTTTGTAAGTTTTTTTAATATATAAGATAGATAGTTTATCAAGAGATTTAAGGATGTAAAAATAGGTGATTACTCAGGCTAAGTAATAGGTATTAACTAGTTTAGATGCAATTTTATCAATTGCTTGTTGAAAATAAAGATTATTAATTTGATTATTAATGATAGCTGCTTTTAAATATGCATTAAAATATATATAAAAGTAGTATTTTTATGACTATAATCAAAATCTTTTGTTTTGTTAAGTTTGTTTTCTTCTAAAAATTTTTCTTCAGCTTTGTCTACAAGTTGTTGTAGATAAGTAATTAGTGTAGATTTTTGAAAAGTAGCAGAAAAATCATTATCATATCTAAATATAGAGATGTCCAGAATTGGATGTAAGTATTTGGGTTTGAAATTTGAGGAGAAGTTTGAGTTAACAAGTGCAGGTAAGTGTTTGAATGATTCTTTAAAAAAGAAAGTGGATAGGTTTTTGATATCATGTTCAGTATCTTTAGAAAGTATAATGCAATTTGTTACAGTACAGGTATGGATATGATAAAGTGCTGCTTTGAAGCATTGTTGAGAACATTTATATAATGAGTCAATAGAGTTGATAGTAAATTGCTGAGGTAAAAAGGCTTTACATATATTGGAGAGTTTAAGAGCAATTTGATATTTAATAAAGTTGAAAGTTTTTTGCTTATCAATTTTGATAAATTGATGTTTATAGATATCAAAGAATTTTTTGAACTATGATTTAAATTTTGTTAGATAGTTATTAAGAGAAGAGATTTGGAATATTTAAAGAAAGTATTATTTAGATATATTAAGAAAAATGTTAATATTAAATTTATCATTATTTTGTATTTTGAAGAAGGGTTGGTTAATGCTATTTTCACTAATATTATAGTAAAGTCTAAAGTAGATAGAATGAAGTTTAAGATCTTTGTTAAATTTTTTTGCATTAATGGTTTTATATTTGTTATAAAGAATAAGATGTAAACAGGCAAGATTAAGTGCAATTTAAGTTCTGTTAGAAGTAGTATAAGGTGGAATTAAACTATATAAAACAAAAATTTTTGAATAATTAAGATGTGTAAAAAGAGTAATAATAAATTCCTTAAGTAATATAATAAGAGTTAAGTGAATCAATTCAAATAGAATAGAGAAAAATTTGTCTATAGAAGGATTGTTTTTGTATATAAGATCTGTTAAGAACTTAGAATAGAGTTTAGCTAAAGTTTTAACTAAGTACATATAGTTAAACTTAGATGCTGATTTACCTTCAGTTGCTTATTCAGTGATTTTACCTAGATATATGTTAATGAGATGTAGTTTAATAAAGTCAAGAATTTGTGAAGCTATTTTGTTGTCAAAGTGAATATAATGTTTCATTTTATCAGTTATTGAATATTCTTTAAATCAATCAAGATCATTAGAAATATCTCCAATAACTTGTTTTTGTTTTTGTTTTTGTTGCTTTGTAAATTATTAAGAATTAGGTTTTTTAAAAAAGATTGAGTTATAAAGTTGGATTTTGTCTTTTGCTAACATAGTACTAAGTCTATAAAGAATAATAATTTTTTTGTAATCTGAATTCAATGAAGTTAAGTAGAAAAGTTTTAGTTCAATATTTTGAATATTTAGTATGCAAGATCAATGAACTAAAGAGCCTTTAAAGATGCATGCTACTATGTAGTTTGGTGTATGATTATGTTGATTATCTGTAAAGACATATTAAATATTTTTGACTTTGCAAAGAAAACAGATATGATAATTTTGAGAATGAGCAATTATGACTGTAAGAGCTGAATTTATTTGGAAATTTGGAAAAAAGATATATGCAGAGAAAGAGATTGAAGATTGAGTTTGGTCTGTTAATTTGGAAATTGGAGAGGCAGGTAGTTTATCTAATTATTTAAAACTTTGTGCTAAGATAGTAGTTTTAATTTGAGTCTGAGTTGAGTTTGAAGGTTGACTGATTGTTGTTGGATGAGTAATTTTGTAGTATTTAGAGATAAAGCTTATATGAAACTTGCCACAAAGGCAGGTTGCAATAGCAGATTGAAGAGAAACTTTAAAATAGTAATGTTGTTTTTTCTCATCACAGATATTGGGTTTAGCAGAGACTGGTAGTACACATAATGCTTGAGGTTTATTTTCTTGAAGTCCAACTTCATATCTATCTTTATATTTAGAATAATAGTAATCAATATCATAGGAATCTGGTTTCTAAGAGTCAGTTAAAGTAGTCATTTTTTGAAACAATTTTCAAAATTGGAGTGTGACAAATAGAGGTGTGACAACTAAAAGGTGAGACAAATAAGGGATATGCCAAATAAGGAAATGTGATGTTTAAGATAACACCTGGTATGACACCTAAATGATCGATGTGATTACCATATAACAAGAGTTATATAATTTAGTTAAGACTAAATTGGTAAAATTTAAAAATAGATTAAACAAAGTTAGATTTGTATAAATAGATTAATAATATTGATTAGTAATTTAGATCTGCAGGTCTGGGGCATCCTGGAGGACTAGAATTTATCCAAAAAAATAAAAAAAAATTTTGCAAAAGTAGATTATAGTTTTCAAGAGAGTTTTGAAATAATTTTACTATATAATTGTTAATATTAGGCTGTTTATAGTGTATGATATATCAAAATGATGGCCGGAGTAAGCTGAACAAGTTTGTTCTATATAACAACTATGATTTACTTAATAAACTTTTAAGTTTTTGCAGAAAAATGAAAATTAGAAAGATTAATTATATTCCAGTAATAAATGCTTATAAAGATATAAAACTGGGTCGCCTATATGTAAAATTTTGTTAAGAACAATTTTACTTAGACAGCCAAAATATGTTTACTTAATAAAAAATTGAGAAAAGTATAATTATGTTTAGAGAAAATTTGGTACAAATGATCATCAAGAAGAGTTAATGATTTGTATCTACAACAGTATTATATATTAAAATTTAAAATAGACTATTATATATAAACCTGTTTTTTTGTTTTTTTTTTGTTTTTGAACTAATTAAATAGCTAATATTACTAAAAACCTTTTAGCTAAAAAACTTTTGTTATTTTTAAATTTTTTTTTTGAAAACAATATGCATAAAAGAAATGCTTAAAAAATTCAGATAGTACCTCAACATCAATCAGTTTTTCCTACTATACAATTGTAACAAAGCTATTATTTAACACTTTTATAAAGCTGAAATTTATATAGAACAACTTCACAAAGTCATAATTGATCCTTAATGCCAACTTGTTCTAATTAATATCATCAATCTAATTGCAGATCCAGGTTATTCTTTCTATTATATAAAAGAAGTTATAGACATACCTTATGTTATTTTAGATCTTTTGATAAAAGTAATAAAAATGACTCAGATAATATTAAGACTATTTTTTTTTAAATAAAGCTATTGGTATATCAATAGGTCTAACAATAATTTTATAAATACAGAGATCAGTTTTTTGAAGAAAGCTATTTATTCTTTAATAAGCAAAATAAAAGAGCTAAAAAAAGCATTCTGCTCTCCAACTTCAAGTATACAAGAACAAAGTAATAATGCCTTTAATTATTAAGATAATAAAGACATTGAAGCAACTAGTACTATCAGACTATCTTTTTTATTAAAGAACTTTGAATTAACAAACCTAAAAAACAAAACAAATAATAATTGTTCTACTACTACTACTAAAAATAATAATAGTAATAATTGTCACTCTTTTATTATTACCAACTATAATAATAGAGTATAGGTCTCATAGCTTAATAGTTAAGCTCCTATATCCCCATAGTCAAGATCAACAGTTCAAGTCTAGCTAAAGGCAAAATCAAAAAATTTTAGCTTCTGTAATTTATAAGGAGCCTATAATTGAACATGAAGCCTTGTAGTCAAGTCCAAGTGCAATATATAATAGAAAAAAGAATTACTGAAAGAAAACTGACTCTGCAGAATGTAGTTATTACATGTGACAGGCATTACAGAAGGTTCTATTATACAAAGGTTTGCACATGTAAGTCCTCTGAAGATAAGTCAGTACCAACATTTTTACATCCAACTTGTGGTATATTTGATTAAAAAGGTGATACCAAGATAACATGAACTGGAGTGGTAAGAGAAGCAGTGCATGCATAGAAGGTTTGTAACAAAAAATTAGCCTTATTAAAATTAGAAGCATCTCTGGCATTGTGAAATGTCTAAGAATAAAAGGTAGCTATCTGTATAGAGAAGTTGTAACCTGTTTTGTATATTTAAAGATTCCAAATCAGAGCTCTGGTCACACCTATATGGAAGCTTATAGCAAAACAAATAGAATATATCAACATAAATACTGTACCAATCATAGTTAAAATATCTAAATTGAAAGTTGAAACCTTTAGAACTTTGTGTTAGTAGTAGAAATACCAGTCTATAGCTGGAAGAGAATGTGTATCCATTCCTAAAATAGAGTTCTATCTATACTATAAAAGGAAGTACTTAAAGGGCAGGTTAGATGCACAATCTGTTAAACATAATACTAAGACCAAGAAGGGTTGCAAACCAGCAGTAACAGCAAAAACCTGGCTTGAGATACATGCTACTAGTACCTGAATTGAGAAGTTAGCAACAGTAGCAAGAACCTGGCTTGAGATATATGCTAAAGAGGCACTCTTTGGGCAAACCAAAGATGATAGCTCAAAAGGAGTAAATGACTTGGTAGACTAATTTGGAAGTTGTTAAAATAGGTTGTAAAAATGAAAGGAATATGCAAGTTACCTAATATAATTAGTAGTAAAACAAAAATTCAGGTTAGGTGTAAGTGGAACACAATACAGAACTCTAATAGATTTAAGTCACAGATAAATATGTTTAAGTTTTATGTTTAAATAAATATATAATGATAGATAATATATAAAATAGATTTATACTAGCTATAACAAATATACTAATAAAGACTAGAAGGCATAACCTTACTTTAAAAAAAACAAAAAAAAACCAATTATAATAACAGTAATAATCAAACTATTATTATAAATAATAATAATAGTAATACTATTACTAATAATACTGATAGCAATAATAACACCTATAATAGTACTAATAGAACAAATACTATTAGCAATAATTGTATTATCACATCTGATAATACATTTGCAAGTGCCAAAAATACCAAAAACAAACAGAAACAGCAAGCTGATAGTAATAATAATAATAATCAGCAAATATTATCAGTATTATCTGAACCAACTATTAACTACTCAAAACAGTCATGTAAAATCTTGAAAGTCATGAATAAAAAGCAATATAAGTTGTTTCATATATATATAATAATATTAGCATATGAAAATCAAATTTGTAGTTATTAAATTTCTTAGAATACTTGTAACATATATATTTAAGTAATAGAGCTATCAGATTAATGAATATTTTATTTTAATTTGCAGGATGAAGTAATTCAAATAGTTGATAGTTTTGATAAAAGGTTGCAGATAGACTATACAAAAAATTAGAGTAAAATTTCTTGTCACATAGTTACAAAAACTATGCTAGTAATTGGAAAGATACTTAAAGACAATTTTAGGATTAAATTAAGTGAATTAAAATGCATTCTAAAAAGCCTTTACTGACATTATCAGAAACAATAAAAAATTAATAATAATTCTAATAAATTAGTGAAAAATAAAAAAAGAATAAATGTAAACAGTAGATGTTAATCAGTATATATAGGTCTATATATTATATAAAATAAATTATAGGCACTTGCAAGTTATTATATTTGTATTATACTAAATTTTATACTGCTTTACTATAAGCATTATAATACAAATATAATATAGTTATATAACTTGCACTATTATAATAAGCAATAATACTTTAATTATTTTAATAAACTACTAATCAACTAATATTAATTACTAATAATCTAGAAAAAAAATTAAAGAATCAGAGGCATATAGCATATGCTTAATACTAATTATAAAAAACTTGCAGATTTTGTTCTTTCTATAAGTTAAAACAAATTTTTTTTTTTACTTTAAAGCAGCAATTTTGCCTATATGTCTTTATTAGTAATATATAATTATACTTTTATATACAAAGTATATCAATAAAAGTACAACTAGTCATATGTATAACTTTAGTTATTATCTAATTAAGAGTTCTGCACATAGGTTATCTACTAAATTCCATACCTGAAACCTGCTTATGGATTCTCTATTTAATCTTTCTGATTTTTAACACTTATATTGCATATATATGCAATATTTATATTACTATTATAGTGATATATCAAGTTAAAGCTATCTTAGTTAATATTTATATCAAAGTACCACCTCATTAAATATTACTAAGTATCCATATTTCTTTGAATTTACCCTTATTGTAAGCTTACTAAGCTGATATTAAGATTATTACTTAGATTCAATTTAGTATATTTAATATCAGAGGTGTTTAAATTTTAGTAAATTTATTTTATTTCTGTAGCTTTCTTTTATATTTACTATATCATTCACTAGTATGCCTTTTTTTTATTTCTAGTATGTTTATTACTTTTCTTACATCAAGTACCAACTTTCTATATTGAAAAACTTCTTTTTAAAAACTTTCTTATATACTGATCTTTTATTCATATAAACTTAGCCACAGAGCTTTGTAAACATTTATATGCTTCTGTAGATTACAAAGTTTTTGCCTTCAACTAGAATTGAACTAATGATCTTGTCTGTAAAAGAAGAGACATCTGGACTACTAGCCTAAAGCAAACCTTAAAGATATGATTAATAATAATGAATACTATTTAGATAAAATATTCAAAACAGATTATAAAAAATTACAAGCAGACATTAAAAAAAGTTTATTCAAAATCAAAAAAAGTAAATAACTATCATGTATTTTATATTTACAATAAGCTATAGAGATCATATAGAATAGTAATTATTATTGTTATCATTATTATAGTTATAATTATATTATTTTGCATTTCTATTTCTTTATACAGGTTGAACAAATAAATAAAGAATGAATAATAGATAAATAACAGAAAAAAAATCTGCTATTATTCTATCCTATATTCACCAAATAATAGTAGCATAATAGCAAAATAACAATAAAATAACAAAAAGTTTGTTAATATGAGTAACATAATAGCAAAATAATAAAACAGTTCTATTATTTTGCTATTATGTTACTATTATATTACTTATATTAATAAACCTCCTGTTATTTTATTGTTATTTTGCTATTATTTTGCTATTATGCTGTTATTATTTGGCAGATATAGAGTAAAATAATGGCAGATTTTTTTTTTGTTATTTATCTATTATTTACCTTTTATTTATTTGTTTGACTTGTGTTATTCTATATAAATCAGGATAAAATGATTTTGCAGCTTGCTAATAAAGTTAAAAAAATTTTTTTGCATATTATATATATCAGAAAATAATAGCATAATAATAATAGATATTACAATAGATCTAAACTATCAGTTGATGCACCTATTTGGATTATTTCTTTTTCTTATTACTTTGATGAAAAAGAAAAAGAAGTAGATGAATTGAAAAAAGAAAAAGATGATAAAAATGTTACTGCTAGCAGCAGCTAAGCTGCTAAAATTATCGAAAATATTGACAAAAGAACTAAAAAAGCTGATAATAATACTGGTATTGAAAATAAAAACAATTGATTTTTAAATTAGTAATTAATTTTTTAAAAAAAATTAAATTAATATTACATATGTAGATAGCATTTTGTTTATATCTTTATAGTATATTATTATATAGATATATTGCTTTTAGCATAGTAATATAATTATATATAATAAAAATAATACTATAGTAATAGCATATAAATTTAGTTTTCTATTACTTTAAAAAATTTCTAATATAATATTAAAAAAACTACCAAATTGAATAAATAGAAAACTAATCAAAAGCTATATTGGTTATTGATATAGATATGAAATTAAACTAAAATGTTCTTAAAAGTTTACCAGTTGTACACAATATAAAAAAATTAGAAAAGCTATTAAAAAATAAAAATATTTATCTAAAAAACTATTATATTTATAAATTTAGTAAAAAATAGTTCAGATAAGTTTTTGAAATTAACCAAATTTCTGTAAAATATAAGAGCTGAATCAGTAAATTATCAGATTCATATATCAAAATACTTTTATAGCTATATTAAAACATTTTAGACACTATCAGCATGCTAATAGTTTACTGATATTCCTTTGTTTAACTTGTAATGATTAAAGTCATCTATAATAACAACTTATATTTCATACACTCTTTCTTATAAATCATCAAAACAAACAAAATTGGCAAAAAAACTAAAAACAATATTACAAGTTCTTTTCGATAATATAACTTTTCTTAAAAATATTGGATCTAATATTGTTAGATTTAGTATTATCAGAAATCCAAACCACAAGTGACTAATTTCATTCTAGTTGCTAGTGCAAAGTTGGCAACTCAAATAAAGAGTAATCAAATTTTGTTTATTTATTATTTTCAATCTGTACAAACTAATCAACTTGGTCTGTTCTTTTTAAAGTACCAAAAAGGCTATAGATTTTATTTATTCAATGTATCTTTCCTTTATTTTAATATAAAATTTACTTTTATTAAAACCAAATTATTCAAAAAACTTTGAGTCAGTTACTGAAAAAAAATTTTTTTCTTTTTTTTCTAACAAAAGTAGGGCATTATACTACCTCAGAAAAATTATGAAGCATACATGATCAATCAAATTAGTAAACAACAAAACAAACAAGCAGCCACATTTCAAATATAGAAATATACAACAATTAGCAAAAGAAATCAACAAACAGCAAGTCACATACAAAACTAAATTAGGGAATAGATAGTTAAACAACAAAAATACAAAAATAGATCAAATGAATAAAGTAATCAAATGGAGATAATCAACAAACAAAGCCTAATCTAGCAGGTTCAAGAAACTGGTAACAAGCTGTATAGATACTTAAACTGCAATGAATTAAATTGCATCCTAGAAACATCTATGACTAAAGAATCAAGTGACTTAGAAACTATAGCAAAAAACTTAGCTCTTGGTGATCCTTAAAAAATTACAACTAAAGATCTTCTACTATACAGTTAAATACTCAAAGCTCTAAGATATGCATCTGAAGAAACTAAGACAGTATCAAAGAAAACTATTAAGGAGTAGGCTAGTAAAATTAAGATAGCAAGTCAAAATCTAGGTTCAGTTGATTACATGTTAAGTTTAAACAAAAAGGAAACAAAAAAGAGAAAGAACAAGATGGAGAAGATTGAAAAAAATAATAAAAATGAAGAAAATTATTCCAGTACAATATCAAAAAAAAGATGACAAACAAAAGATACAATAACGACAGATATTAAAGTAAACAAGAGCACAGAGCAAACAGAAATGTCATATACAAGAAAGTATCAAGTAGCAGCATGACAAACAAAACTAACAGATAGAAACAAGAAGCTACTAGTAATTGAAACCAACCATATAGAAGTGCCAGATAGAGAAGAGCATAAAAAGAGCCTAGAAACCCCAAAAGAAATTATAACCCAAAGCATTAAAGAAACAATGAAGCAAAAAGAGTTAAAAATCAAACTAGCAGCAACTTGGTTAGAAAACAGCCTTTGGTTATCGAAAAACAGAATCTGTGATAAGAATTTCATCTTTAAAGCAAAAATTCCATTCTTCAAGATTTCAAGAAAACTAAAAAATATTGAGTCAACTATATGAAGTGGGTTCTTAGAGGAAATGAACATATCAAGACAATTGAAGAGGAATTTCAAAATGACAATAGTTGAGTGGTTGTCAATTTTGACTATAAATACAGCAGAAGAATATTAAATAAGTATATTAAAGAAAAAGAAGGAGACTGGTGCAATCTTATTCCAAAAGAGGTTAAAATTGCAGAGAGGAGACCCAACATACACTATAAAGAAAATAAAGAAGTAATAAAACCAAAATACAAAGAAAGATATCGAGCAGCCTTAAGTTCACAAAAAGAGAAATTCAACTTACATCTTAAAGAAAAAGTAGAAAAACCTAGCTCAAGCAAAAAGGAAAAAAAAAAATGGAAATTACAAGATATCTGACAATTTGTGACTTATCAGTAAATGTCAAATATGAAAAAATAGAGTATATATAGAAGCCTGAGCAATATACATATAGTAAAAGTTAAAAGATCGAAATTCAAGGCATTGGCAATAATTGAGATTACAAGCTGTAATGATAAATACACCCCATGGTCAACACCATTAGATAATAACAAGTTAGTCCAAATAACTCAAAGGAAAGAGAATTATGAACAAAAAAATAGATAAAGTCTATATATAGCCAAATTACTAGAGCTTTCTAAAAAAGCTTTAAGATGTTATTTCTGTGAAGTTTAAAAAAGTAAAGGTGCAAAATCAGCATATATTCCTACAAACAGGAACAGTAACTTCAGAAGATTTGCAATAATTACATTTGCAAGTCAAGAAGAATTAAAAGCAGCACAGTCTAAACTGATAAGATACAACAACTATATAGTTTTTTGGGAAGACTATAGGGTTAAAAGAAAAATAAGAGAGGAAATAAGAATAACTAACAGAAATTACGATAATAAGAAAAAAAAAACAATATGCAAAAAAGAGAATACAAAGATGAAGAAAGAAGAAAAAGAATAAGAAATCAAAAGAAGAAAAACAAAAGTGTACAAAAAGATGCCATAGAAACATCTACAGAAAGGTTATTGTTAAGAATACTCAGCAGACTTACAAATTAGAAGTGCAGAAAGAAGATAACAGCACAGTAGCAAGATGAAAAGTGGCAAACTGCTCCTAATAGTTGCTAAAGTTAACTTAAAGTTAACAGATATAGAGATATGCTCCTCTTCACAAGTTCAAGTAGTTGAAACAGAAATAATACAAGAAAATACTCTATATCTAAAAGAAAACTCTAAAAAAGATGAAGTAGAGCTACTGAATATAGATAACAATAAAGAAAAAGAAAAACAAATAGATAAAGATAATTCTTAGCAAGAGACTAGAAATATACAACATAGAATTCGTACAGGAAGAATTTATAAAAATAAAAAAATAGAGCTTAAACTAGCAATATATAATATTAATAGCCTTAAAGAAAATAATTAAAAAATAAAAGCATTATATGAATGGATAATAGACAATGAACTTGATATTGTAGGCCTCTCAGAAACAAATATCTCAGCTAAAGAGAGATTTTTCTTAACAAGAAATTTAGAAGAATATAAAAGTTTTTGGTTAAATGCATGTTTAGATAAAAAGAAAGATTCAGATGTAGGTTTGCTAATTAGCAATCAGTGAAAAAAACATTTGAGACAGATAAACAGAGTAAATAAATATATAGTCTCAGCTAGTTTTATGTTTAAACAGCTGAAGATTATAGTTATAATAACTTACTTGCCACCAAATGACAAAGAAAAATGAAGACAAATTCAAAAAACAATTATAGACAAGTATATTAAAAAACTCGAAAAAACACAAATGGTGATTATAGGTGATTTTAATACTGTAGTAGATGTGAACTTAGATAGACTGACAAAACCAAAGAAAAACCAACCAAAACCAAACACTTTTTTGAGTTAGCTGGAAAGACAAGAATTTAGAGATGCATTTAGATTAATTAATTCAGAATCAAAAGAAGTTTCATAGTCAAGCTGAGATTTAGATTCAAGAATTAATTTTATTTAGGTTACAAAAGAACTAGCAAATAGTCTTTATGAAGCAGAAATTCAGCTAATGGATATATGTACAAATAGTGATTATAATGCAATAATAGCAAAAATAGAGTTAGATCACTTAATTACATTATACAGTGTAGCAGAAATTAGAAGAAAAAACATCAAAAGAACAGTAATTATGTATGACAAAGCAACTAAAGAAGTTTAGAATAACTATAAGCAAAATCTTAATAAGCAACTAGAAAAGAGAATTTTCATTCAAGATTTAGAAAGGTTTTTCCAATCAAAAGAAGACATTAGAATGAGAAAAACATAAATAAATAGTAGAACACAATCAGCAATAGCATTATTACAATAGCATACAAATACCTTCTAAAAAAAAAAATATCAAATATGGTATTAAACAAAAGAAAGAAAACAAAAGAAGTATAATTGGAAAAAATACTTACCTAGTTAGGAAGATGGATAAATATTGGAAGGAAAAACATCAAACTAGGCTATTTAGAAGACTACATAGAGGATCTAAATAAAGAAATTATCTTTATTAATCAACAACATGGAACTTATATAGACCTGGCACAAGAGAGTTAGTTTTGTGAACTTATCGAAGATTTAAAAGATTGATGAAAGATACTTTGTACAAGAAGGGCCAGTAAATTAGACAACCAAAGAAGAAAAGAAATTGAAGAAAATATAAAAAAAAGATGCCAAATGATTGATAAAAAGCAAGGCAAAATGTTAATAAGTCTACTAGATAAAGCATTAAAAAAAATTAAAATAAATAGATTAATAAAAGAGATAAAGGGATGAAGAAAACTATTTATGGAATTAACAGAAGTTTTAGAAAAAACAAAAAAACATTACCAAAACCAGTTTAGAGCAAGGCATTTTAATCAAGAAATCTTTAAAGAATAATGGTTAAAAGTATACAAACCCAAAAGAACAATAAAGGAAGAATGGTACCAAGATCTGAAACAAGATATTACAGAAAAAGAATAGAGTGAAATGTTAATAAGCCTTAAAAAGAAAACAGCACCAGGAATTTCAGGCATTACATATATACTAATCCAAGCAGCAGGACCTAAGTCCCAAGCAATCTTCAGAAATTTTGCAGAAATTTGTATTAAAACAGACAAAATCCCAGATAAATAGAAGATTTCACAGATATACCTAATTTCTAAAAAAACAGACTGGCATTATATTTTAGATAATGTTAGGCCAATAGCACTTTTAGAGACCTTTTGAAAGTGCATAACAAAAATCCTAACAAAAAGGTTAACAAAGATCTTTTGTGAAAGAAATATACTTAAAGGCCCAAACTTCGCAGAACTGTCAGAAAACTTAACCAAAAAGCCAGTACACATTATAAATGCAATAATAGAAGATGCTAAAGAGAACAACAATAAACTTTAGTTAGTCTTGCAAAATGTGAAAAAGGCTTTTGACTCAGTATTACTAATTGCTTTAAAAAAAGCAATAAAAAGAATTAAGTTGCTAGAAAAAACAACCTCAATAATATTAAATTTATTTCAAGACAGACAATTTAAAATAATTACACATTGGGGATATACAGAGCCATTTGTAATAAATAATGGAATTGAACAAGAGAAAGTACTCTTACTAGAGGCCTGCAAATTGCCTATTTTTGAAACCCAGCCTGGCCTGCAATTAGAGTTAAAAATTTTTTTTAGGCCTGGCCTGGCCTGCATTTAGGGTTACCATTATTTTGCCAGCCTGGCCCAGCTTACATATGTTAAATTTTTTCTTCAGCCTAGTCCAGCCTGGCCCAGTCTGCAAAAATTTCTTATATAATTTTACAAATTGTCAGGTCCGTATTGGCCTGCAATTATAAAGTTTTGCAAATTTTTCAGCCTGGCCCGGCCCGCAATTATAAAATTTTGCTTTAGGCCCAGCCTGGCCTGCAAAAATTTGCGAGCCAGGCTGGGCTACAGGACCCAATGCAGGCCTTTAACTCTTACCATTAATATGGAGAGTATTCTATAATTCACTTTTTGAAAAAATACAAAACAATGTAAGTTTAGGTTATACAACAGTAGTGGAAATTTCAAATAACAACAATCTAAACTACATAAAATCATCCAAGCAGTAGTGGCATTTGCAGATGATACAACATGGATAGCAAGTAATAAAGAGCAAATAGAGTATACACTACAAATTGCTGAAAACTTCTTTAAGCTTAATAACATTCAGATAAATAGAAAAAAAATCAAAACTCATAATAATGAATTCAAGTGAACTAAAAGAAAATAGAAAGATTAGACTGAATAATGAATGGATTTTTGAAAAAGGAAAAACCAAAATAACAAAATTCTTAGGAATTTGGTTGAATAACAGACTTAATAAAAGCCAAGTGAAGACAAGAGCCAAAGAATTAGTGCATTCTACAGCAAGGCTGCTCAATACCAAAAAGATAACAGATGCTCAGATATCATATATAAACAATATATATATAATGCCAAAGTTGGTATATATGCTTCAAGTATTAAAGCTTTCAAAAAGAACAATTAATACTATACAAGGACCTATAATAGGAGTAGCTAAACACAAGTTAGAAATTGCAAGAACAATAAGCAATAATGTAATTATTCATAGAAATCTGGGCAACTTTAATGTGTTATGAGACTAACTGCTAATTAAACAAATCACAAGTTTGCATGCACAAATTAATTCAGCAGACCCTAAAGAAAAACTAATAAGAATTAGAATTAATCAGAGGTTGCTATTACTAGGCATAACAGAAACAAGCTGGCAGAAAAACTCAGTGAAAATATGCAACTACAAGTAGCTTTAGCAGTAAAAAGCTCAATATATTCTCAGTAAATCAACTTATCAATAAAGAAGGCAATAAAATGATTTTATGACAGCAGCTTAAACTATTAAGAAAAAAATTAAACAAAGATCAGCAAAATGGTTTAAAAGAATCAAAGAAATTATGCTAGAAGACAAAAGTAGTAGACAGCTCAAACTAGAGTTTATGTTAGCAGAAGGGAACAAAGAGTTATCACTACAGACAATCTTAGACAGATGCTCAAATGATAACAGAAAAAAAGAATGGATGGTATTAAAAGTGCCACAAATAAGAAAAGAAGAAAACCTAGTAATTAGAAAAATAGTTGCAAATACATCCAAAAAAGTGCTTACAGAATATTGAAAAACAAAATTGCATGAAAACAAAACAGGCAAGATTTTGAAAAAATGTAACAGTTGCAAATTAGATCAAATTGAAGAACAGAAAAGTTGTAAAAAATGGAATAATAGAAAAGTATTCAAGGCTCTTTATCAAGATTGATTAGTAAGAAAGAAGCATCCAAGCTTGAAATAGAACAAGAAATGATAAGAAAATTAGAACACAGTTAGTCAATCAAACCAGGCAAACAGGAAAGCCCAGTCAAAGCAGTAGTATGTAAAGACTTAGATATAAAGCTTATTAAAAAACAACAACTTAGCCAAATACTTAAAGAAGAGCTAGTTCACAAAAACCAAAAAAACAAACTAGAAAACAATGTGAAACCAATTTTTTATACAGATTTATTACTCAAAAAATCAGAAAACTTAATAGAGAGTGATCACATAGGAGTAAAATAGATGCAAATAGATAGTAATGAGGAAAAAGTAATTGACAAAGGTACAATTGAAGCATGAAATTGGCCTTCATCAACAAAATTAAAGTTGCTTGCAATCTGGTATATGCTGCTAATAACACCAAGAAAAAAAAAAATCAAGATTTATACTAATAGTGCAGCAGCAATAGTAGGCCTCAACAGAGGTAAAAAGTTAAAGTTAAGCAAATATTGGATTAAAGAAAAAAACTATAACCTTAAGAGAAATATTCTAGAATTATTTAGTTTAAAAGAATTAGAATTAGATTTAGTTAAAGTAAAAGGACATAATTGTAACAAATGAAATGATAGAGCAGATAAATTAGCAAAAGAGGGGAGCAGAATAGATAACTCTGATAGAATAATAGAGGCACTACCTTCAAATTCAAATGCTTTACTCTGCTGGGAGAACCTAGTAATCGAAAGCTTGACTAGAAAATTCATCAAGAATGTACTAGAACTTAAAGTCAGAGCAGAATGGAGGTTTACATCATCAATTCAAAAAATAGAACCAATCTTGGAAAAAAAAGAACATGATTGGTTAACATTATGGCAAAGCATTAAGAGTTAAAATAAAACAAAATATACAAATATGAAGAGAAACAGGAAACTAGCAACATTAATTAAATATATAAATAAAAAACTACCTGTACTCAAGATCTTGGCACAAAGATGACCAGATCTATACAAAAATGCAACTTGTATATTGTATAATAAAGACCACGAAGAGGATCAAGACTATCTAGCAACATGTAGCAAATATGAAAAAAGATGAAATGATATGAAAAATATGTCAATTGATCTGGCTTGGACAGTACTTGCAAAAGAAATCCAAAGAAAGACAAGTAAAGAAGAACTTAAATAGCTTTTATGAAGTACTTCAAAAGAAGAAAGATTAGCAAACAGATCCAAAATCATCAAAGGCTTAATGCAAGAAAAAGTCAAAAAGTCAGTACAAGATATTATACAATCTCTAAAGGAAATCAAGAATTTTATAACAGTGTTCACAAATGCAGCATGGAACAGGTTTTTTGAAAATATATAGAAAAAATGATATAATATTGTTGGCAACTGAAAAAAATTAGTAAGAATTAAAACCACAATTAAAAAGAAGAAAAATAACAAAAAACAAAACCTCTCAAGCAAAGAAACACAGAAAGAAGGAAAGGCTATAAATATAGATAAACAAAATTGAGTCATGAGGGAAGGAAAAAAGAAAAATAAGGTTCAAATTTAGAAAATATGGCTTGATTCAGTCTTTAGTTTTGTAAATAGAAATATAAGACTCTTTTTTTAGGATTTTACTGGCTAGCTTTGTATAGCTCCAGGCCAAGAATAACCACCTAGCCTGTGCAGCAGACCACTTCTAGATGCTCACAAAAGTAGCTGAGGAATGTTGAACCAAAATTTAAGCCAACTTTGTACAACATGTATACAAGAATTTTAATAAAGGTAATCGGCAAGGCTGCCTAAGTTAAAAAAAAAAAAAATAATTTATATTTGTTTTTTTTTTTTTGTAATAGTTTTTACTATTTTTTACTAGATGATTTTTTCTACTTCTTTGTTATTTGATAGTATATAAACTCCTATTACTATTAACTTTAATTGCTTAAAATATAATATAATTGCTATCATATATTCATTTATTCTCTTAACTGCACTTACATGTTTTTTTTAATGTTCTTTTACTAAAATTCTTATATATCAGAAAAATTTTTAAGTAAATTTGTATTGATATATAGCATTTAATTGATATATATTAATTAAAAATAATTGATATATATTGATTAATTGCTATATATTAATATATATACAGTATCAGACAGTAAAAGACATCTAATGAGGTGTGGCGACCTAGTGAAGTGGTCAGGTTGTTAACCCCCCAAGTGATAGGTTGGGTGTTCAAATCCCATCAACGGTGAAAATTTGGATAATCACCTATGTAATATTTGTATTATGGCAACTGTTACTAACAATTGGGTTAGGATACCTGTAATGGCGGTCACACCAGCATGACTGGCAGGTCATGGGGCATCTGTGTAAGTATGGCGTTACACAGAGGAATGCAAACTGACAAATCGGGCGGTGCAAACACTAGATAAGTCCTTGTGGCCGTGTAAATCCGTTGAAATTGGGTAACAAAAAGTCCATTTGGGAAGACCCGAGTAGAGAGGTAGCTGGATCTTCGACGGCCCTACTGTAAAGGCTAGCCCGGCAAAACGGATACATAGGTCTAGTACCCGGCCCTAGTAGCCGGACAGGCAAGAACCTCCGAGTTGGAGGTCTTGGAGGTACCACCAACCAGGCCACCGGAATGAACCGGAGGAAAAGGATATTGGGCCGACCCGATATACCGATAGACTGGTCGTAGTCCTACATGGGCTATCTGGATTAGGAGTCTTGTAAAAGGGTGGGGGAAAAGGCATGGATATACTAAAGTACTGGGGTTATACTGTGAAGTAGATGCTGGGGTCTAAGTAAACTCTACAAGGGCATAGTGGTTTAATGATTAGCCCTGACCGCAAGTGTTGGTTCTGCCATAGCAATACCTAGGTCAGCTGTAAAAATGGGTACAGAAGGCTCTGGGGGGTTTACCTTGAGGATAAATTAGTCCTAAGGTTGCAGACGATGATCTGGTACATCAGTGATGACCAGTGATGTTAACACAGGTTACA
>CAJVQA010003669.1:0-19002 GCA_910591915.1 Cetraspora pellucida | reverse complement strand
CGTTACATAGAATAGCATATTCAACCAAGCTTCTATCTTTGCTGTTGCTCAGATATAGCTTGACAAAAACTTCCTTGATTGTAGCCAAAGTTACTTTTTCAATAACTTTATAGACTTCTACCGGAGAGCCAAACCCACAAGGAGCTGTCTTTTTCAACTCTTTTTCATATAGCCCACATGCAATCTGAAACTCTTGAACCCAGATGCTATATGGCAAAGTTTTGTTGTATATAAACATGCTAACTATATAATTTTCATAGGTTGGTATATGTGAAAAAATTGGTGCAGAGGATTATCGGAAAGAGTTTTTTCTTTTTTTCAGTTTAATTTACTAAACAAATAATTATTTTTTATAATAACCAGTCTCATATTACTATAAATAACAATAATAATATACTTATAAATACAGATACAAACATAATTACTAAATATAACAATAAAATAATTATTTAATATAAAGAAAGCATCCAAATAACAATTAAATAAAATAATACATGATGATATAGAAAACAACAATAGAATAAAAATAAATCTGTTAATATAATAACTAGTCATCAAATAGAATCTAGATTTTAAATTTACAGTTAAGTAACTAAACAGAATATTACAATAAATAAAAATATATAAACATAAGTAACAAATGAAATGAACTAACTACATAATTCATTTTGTAATTAAAGCAAAATTTAGATATCTAAATACTGTATTCTTTTTTATCTTCATAAAAATAAAAAAATTTATATCTTTATATTAAGCTATTTATAAAGAATTATTTAGAAAAATATTTATAATATATAAAAATCCAAATATGATCATTATTACAAACAAAGCAACTAGAAACTTAATACATTAAAAGCTTTAGCAAAAAATTACAATAAACTTTATTACTAACAAAATTTTTAATACATTAACTTTTAAAGCAGTCTACTAAATAATTAAATATTATAAAGAATTTACAAAAGAAAAACTAATAATCAAAATAGAAACTATATAGAAAGCAATTAAAATAGCATTAATTACACAACTTAAACTTCTTTTTACAGATTTAAAACAAATACTTGAAAACATTATATAAATGCAGCTATTTAAGTTACTAATTATTCAATTTAAATACATAAAAAATATTATTACTTTACTGTATAAAATTTTTTATTTTGACTTATTATTAGCTAAATACTTTACCAAACTAGAACTATTGTCAACTAAAATATCTAAGCTATATTTAATATTACAGAATCTAATATTTTATAAAAAAAAACTATAGAACTAGTATGACAGTATAACTATTTATTAAATTACTTTAACATTTTGTTTTCAAGACAACCTCTTCTACTAGCCTACAAAACCTTAATAGCAAATATAAACTTTACTTTCTCATTAATATACAAACCAAAATACAAACTTACTAAACTTTATACAATAGCTAAGAAATAATTTTTATTTCAAAAATATCTCAAATAATTACTTTAAAGCCAAGCTACTATTTCTAAAAAAGTTAAAAAAAATACTAATTTCAGATACTTTAATATTTTTAATATAAGAAAATATAACTACAAAGAACTTTTTTAAACAAATCTTTTCTGTTTACAAATTTTTATTTTTAGTTTTACTAAATCTTATCACAGAAAACTACTAACAAATTCTGGTTATCTGATAACTTACAACTTATTAATAACTACAATATTACTACTTCTATAACTTCAAAAAGGCAATTAATTAATACAACAAAAATGCTTAGAAAAAACTATTACTTTTACTAAATTTTAGACATCTAAATACAAAGAAATAAATCTATTGATAAATCTAATAAAGAAAACATAACATCTAATACTAAGTAACAGCTAGACAAACTAATTATTTCTAATATGTACTCTATTAACTATTTTAAAATATTTAAAGACAAAAAACATAAACATAATACAAGTAGTAATTTTAAAATAAAATAAGTAAAAGTTAATAAAACTCTTAAATTTTTTGTTAACATTTTCTTATCAAAACTATTTCAGACAAACTTTTCTTTTTGTTACTGTTGTTAACATTAAGAGTTTTACATTTTTATCATAACATTTAATGTATTAAACCAATTTGGATAAAATGACTATTATTGGATTTAGCTCATTGAAATAGTTTTAATGAGCACAAAATTATGTGATTCTAATTATAAGATCATGAGATCAGGATGATTTTAATAAAATACTAATTTTAGTACATACAACTTGGATATAAATAATTAAGTTAGCTAAGCTTCAAATCTTTTAAATTTCTTAAATAGCATAGATATCATATATATCGAATTTCTCAAATATATCATATATATATTATTTATTAGATTTTTCTTATATATATAATATTTTTTATATATAATATATAGCATATATTTTTTATATTTTAATATTTCTTATTATATATTATTATATATAGTATTTATTAGCAATAGAGTAGTCTTTATTATAATAATTTATATATATATAATATCTATAAAAGCACTACTTTCTGATCTTTTAAGAAAGTTAAGTGTTTTTATACATTTTATAGTTAATAAACTGAATGCAATATTTAGTATCTTTATATACTATTTATTGTTGCCTCTGTTTTAAAATTCCAAATCACTCTGTATATTGTTAAGTCTTGTATAGACTTTGTATAAAATCTGTTAAGTTATAGTTATTATATTATAGTTAAACAGCTTTTGTTATTACTATAGTTTAATCCAAATAAAAAAATTAACATAATTACTTATAATATTAAAGGTATTAATAATATACTAAAAATGCAAACTTAAATTAAATATTATATAGAATCAAACTTGTATATAATTTTTTTTACAGAAACTAAACTAAAAGAATCAATAACAAAATTATTAACCAATTCTTTATACAAAATCTACATCTTAAATTTTATATTATATAAATTGAATTAGTGTAAAACTAGTCTAAAAACTACACTAATAATCTATAACTAACTACAACTATATATTTAAAAAGTTAATATTCTTTTAGGAACAGCAATTTGTATTAACTTTTTTTTATAAATAATAATAAATCTTTTGTATCTTAATCTACATTTCTTTAAATTATTTATCTTTTTCAAAGCATATTTAGTCTTAGCTACTTACTTAAATTACAGAAACTAAACCTAAAAACTAACATCTAATTATACTAGACAACTTTAATGCCAACTAACACAAAGACAAACATTTTTAATTTTTACTAATCTAAATGCTATCAATTTAACTAGTCTTTTTACTTTTTATAATATTTAAGCATCTATTTGACATGATTCAACTAATATTAATTAAATAGATAACTTTTAAATTTTTTTTAATATATTGCTAGTATTTGAACCTTTATTACTTATTAATGCTTTATATATTTTTAACAATAATTACTATATTTTATACATATCTTAAAACATTAACTTCACTTTATAAAAGAACTTCAAAAACAAAAAGAATATATATATATTTATTTAAAAAAATAATATTAGAAAACTAAAATAATTTTGAAGAATATCTAAACATCTTTTTTAGTATATGAACTAGTTTTTTATTAAAAATAAAATAAAAAAAATCCGAAACTTTTGGTTAGTAAAAATTAAAAAAAACAATAAAAAAACATATTCTATATACTTTTATAGTTCCAAAATACTTTTTTGCATACTCATAAAAAACAACCAAACTACATTCTGTTTTAAATCATATTAACAAATGTTATATTGTTTTTTTGATAATTTACTAAATAATTTAATTAAAGATAATTACTATTTGTTAAAAGTAGCTATTCTTGCAAAAATCAATATTCTATTATTAATATAAATACAACTAAATTTTTTTTTCTAATATATTAACATGAATAAAACATTATAAATTACAATTTGGCAAATATGCAACTTTAAAAAAAAGCAAAAAAAGTAAACAAATTAAGATCTATACAAACTAAAGATATTCAGACTTTAAAAATAATACTAGCTAAATACTAGATAGCATTTTAAAAAGAAGAACAAAACCTGTTAATTTTGAAAAAATTATTTTATTAAACAAAATAATTACTAACAAAAATAAAATTATGAAAATTATATACTTATACTTTAAAAACTAAATTAAAAATAATACTTTTAATAATAGTAACTAAAAAAAATAAAAAAACAACTACTTTTTACTTAATAATATTAAGAATAATATTTATAACAACCTTCTTATTCCTATTACTATAACTAAACTTAAACAAATAATAAAAATAGTACTAAAAAAAACAACTAAACTACTAAAAATTGCAAACAAAGTTCTTTAATATTTGCTCATATTAACTTTTTCTTATCTTCTAATTATATTTAATAACTATTTAATATAAAAGATGATTTCCAATTAGTAGCTACAAGCTAATATTTAACTAATTCCAAAAAACAATATTATAACTATGAACTTAATTTTCTTATCTTATTATATTAATTGATCATATTAGAAAAATCTTTACAAAAAGTCTAACAACCTAACTAACAAATATTTTAATTCATAATTAAATGCTATCTTCTTATAGCTTTGTAACCTTTTCTTAACAATCTATATTACAATCAATTTTACAACTTATACAAATTTTAAAAGATACAGTTATAAATAAAAAAAATTCAAATTCTTATTCAAGACATATTAAAAGCTTTTAATTCAATTTATATATCTACTATATGCAAGATTCTTAAAAGAATATATATTTTTAACAAGACTGTAAATTTGCTAATATATTTGTTTTCTTATTAAACTAACAGAGTAATTATTACTTTAGATCTAACTATATAATATTCTGTAAAAGATAGTATTAATTAGAAAGAAACAATTATTCATCTTTTTTAAAAAATATATTATGATCTACTAATATTAAAAATATATAAAAAGCATTAAGAGTTTCTTAGAAGAATCTTTTCTTCAAGTGCAAAAAAATACATATTTCTATAATAGCATATATAGATGATTTATTATAAATTGCATCAAACAAAACCTTTTTTATTAATATTTTATATACTGCTTATTTTTTTTATAAATTTGCCAATATAAAAATAATTTTTTGAAATTCATCTTAGTTACAAATTTTTTAGATTCAGATAATTTAATTTTTTTAACTTAGAGGTATAGTGACTTAGTAAAGTAGATAAGTTGTCAACCTCCCAAGTGGTAAATAGGGAGTTCAAAACCCACTGATAGTGAAAATTTGGAATACCACCTATGTATATCAGTACTATAAGCATCTGTGCAATGTTGGAGTTACACAGAGGAATGCAAACCAGTATCAGATAATGCAAACTTAAGATAAGTTCTTGTGTCTGATATTATGACAATGGTAATCTGTCGATCAGTTGGGATCAGTACCTGTAACATGGTTGCACCAGATAACTGATAGGTCATGAGGCATCTGCACAATGTTGGAGTTATACAAAAAAATGCAAACTGGCATTGGGCAGTGCAAATCCAAGATAAGTTCTTGTGGCTGTATAAATCTGTAAACTGAGAAAACCAGAGCCTACTTGGGAAGACTTAAGTAGAAAGGTAGCATGGATCTTTAACAGTACTACTGTAAAGGCTAGACCTAAGAAATAGATACCAATGTAGAAGGAATTGGGCAGGCAAGAACTTTAGATAAGGGATACCACTAACTAGGCTGCCAGAAGTCTCGAACTGGAGAAAAAAGACCTTGAGAGGCAGATCCTAAAGTATCAAAGACATGTCATAGTTCTATCAGACTATCTGAATTAGGAGTCTAAAATCAAAAGCAGAGGTATACTAAAATACTAAGAATATGCTATGAAGTTAGTGCTAAGGTTTGGGTAAACTCTGCAAGGATGAGTCCTGTTAACAAGATACTAAATGTAAGTAGTTAGTTAGCAGTGAGGCCTCCTAGAGCTCTACAAGTCAGGTGACATACTCTGAAATGTGTAATAGCTTAATGGATGTACAGACAAAAAGGTCATGATTAGATTAGATAGCACTTAAGTGTACAGAAACTTGTGTACTATTTGTTAATATAAGTATAGGAATCAAAGTATTTAAATAAGTAATCTTCTAGTAGATTGCAGATATGGCAACTAGTGTAGAACCTGCTATATAGGCAGAGTACTTAAATTAGACAACTAAAAGTTGTATATATGGCTAGTTATATACTTATCTTGTACAAGTTATATAATCATAATTAAAATACAATAAAGGCAATAATTACTAATAACTATGGTCTTAGCATAAGAAAAAAAAATTTTTTTTAACTTAGTTTAGATTACAGATAAACTAGTCTGAACTCTTATTTTTAATATTTTAACATCTTTTTTAATTGTTTTACTAAACTTTGGCTTCTTATTTAAATATATTAATAACTCTACTAATCTTTATGCTTATTCTAATAAGTTTTAATATTAATATAAAATATATATCAACAACTTTTTACTTATAAACTTAATTATTTTTGTATAGTTTATTCAACTACACAATTATCTTATACTAAACAAACAACAACATATTTACCTTTTCTTAATACTAATAGCAGTAACATATAACCAAACATTTATAATTATGTTTAATAAAAAACTATAAATTTTTAAAATTTAAAATAACAATTTTCTACTAGATTTTATATTACAAAAAATTTTATACAATTAATTTATCTCAAAGCATTTTAGTAATCTTTGTACATATTTGCTGAAAACTATAATAAAACAAATATACTAAATTATAAACAGATTGATTTAGTTTGACTAACAATAACCTTTTTATTAGTATACTTTACAAAGTAATATTAATTAGTCATTAATTCTATAATACATATTTTATAAAAAGAAACCTTTAACTTTAGTAGCTAATTCATATTCTTCAATATTTAAAAAAAAACTTTAAAATCAAATTACTATCAAAAAAACTGTTTATTTATCTTCTTTTTTATCAAAAAATATTACCAAATATCTAAACTATCTTTATTCAAGATATTATAATACTTTTAAAACATATTACATCTTTTAAATTATATTAAAATTATGTGCATTTTACAATTGTAATAATATATACAATACAAAAAACCCAAACAACTTAGAAATATCTTGTTATAATACAAATAATTTTATTTAAGCCTTTATTTTAAACTATATTAACAAGTAAATATTACTAAGTCTAATAATTAACAATATATTGATATATTTTTTTTTTTTAGTATTAAGATAATTTCTTTAGTCTTTTAACTTTATTAAAACTTTTTAGGTAACAAGTTCTATAAGAACTATTACAAAAAGAGTATACAATTAGCTATATATAACTTTTTTATATTATCTATTTAAGGAGTCTGCTTAAGGTTTTTTTATCAGTTGTTATACTTAATACTCTTACTTGAATGTTTTATTTAAATATTCTGAACTTATAACCTATATTAACTTTAGTAAGTTATTCTAAATCTTCATCCCAATTTTAAAACTAATTTATTCTTAAATTAAATCTTTTGAAGCCTTCAGTATTTCTATTTACAGTTAATCTAAACTCACTATAATTGAACTAATATTTGTAGTTAGGTCTAACTATTAAACTAATTTATTTTTGTAGAGTTTATACAATTTCAGTACCTACTTTTACAATCTTACTGGTGTTTTATCTATCTTTGTAAGTCCTCTTATACTACTAATCTAGTAAGCTTTGCATAATGCAACTTCATATCTAGATTAACTAGTAGTCAAGTTGGTAGACCCTTTTTATTTAGAGGTTCTTGACTATACAAGTTATCTGCTTTAGATTTTCTTTTTTGGATCAAAATTTTCATAAATACTATTATCAAAGATTGTACTACTTAGAATTTTCAAATAGGGTTTCTTATAAAGTATATACTTTTTAGATTTATTTATATAATATTGTATACTTTTAAAATTAGTATTAGTATAATCAAAATTACAGAGTTACAACCTTAGATATTTTGATCAAGTTGCCAAAATAAGGCTATTTTTAAAATTCTGCTACCAGTAGGATTTGAATTTAGAATCTACTGTTTAAAAAATAACAATCCAATTACTATACTAGAATTACTATTCTCTATATTGACACTATTTAAAAATAATAAATATAAGTATAAATATGTTTTTTTATTTATTACAATATTATCATTACAATATATAAAAATTTTTGATTTACTTCTAAAGCAATTCAATATGATTCTGTCTTTCTAGTTTTACTACTACTATAACTTTTAATATTAGCTAAAACTAAATGAATCTTATTCTCTTTATTAAATAAAAAAATACATCACTATATTGCTAATAGACAATTTTCTTTTTATTACTTTATCAAAGATTAGAGGTTTAACAATTATTTTAACAAAAAATAAATTAAGAGTAAAGTAACTTTTACTTTTATCTTCCCTAACTTAGTTTCTTTAGCATGTATTTTATATAAAGAAATAAAAAATAAATTTTTATTTTTTTAAAAAAAAATAAATAAATAAAGGTTTAGACTAATTTATTTGTAAACTAAACCTATAATTTTAAAAACAATTGAAGTTTGATTTGAAAATCAAATCAAACTTAAACTTGACTAAAAGTTTGATTTGATTGAATTTGTAAAAACCTAATATAATATAGTAAGTCTAATATCAAGTTTTTATTCTTTTGCTTTAGTTTTTCAATTTTAATGTTACATTTTATAGTTTCTTTTTTAACCTGTTTTAGTTTTACATTCTCAGTTTCAACTTCATTATACTTTTTTCTAAGTTCAATAATCTTAACTACAAGCTTGGAATTTTGATCTTTGAGCAAATCAATCTTAGATTGTAAGTTTTATATTTTTTAGTATAATATATCTATACATTCAATTAATTATACTAATATAGAAAAAAACATTAGCAGATAAAAATTATGTGAGCATAAAGATTCTTTATACTGATGCCAAGAAAAATCTTGATTATATGCAAGTTAATATACAGTCTAACTTCTATATACAGTAATTACACCTTCAGGATACAAAAAGTGATAATTATATAGAGGTGGCTATTATAGAAAGAATTCTATAAAATTACAATTATAATAAATTATAAAAAAAATAATTTATTATATAGAAATTTATTAAATAAATTTTATTAATAAAATTAGACATAGATCAAACTGAACATTCATGTCATGTTCAAAATAGAGTGGACATTAGACATTATCCATAAGATTGTCCAATTAAATAGAATATTCAAATATTTAATATATATACTAAATCCTAATAACTGATAATAAAAAGGTTTAGCAAGCATCTAATTTTGACAGAAATAGATGACATATTTATTTTTAAATAAGTAATGTATTAACTTGATATTATTTAAAAGGTTATTTATTTCATTAAATGAAAGTTTTTAAATACTCCTATTTTATTATCCATTTTTGATTTTTTTTTGTTCAGAGTTTCCAGATGCTCGTCATTAGAGTTATTCATTTTGGTGCTTTTTATTTAAGTTGTCCACTTTGATGCTTCTTGTTATTGGAGTTATCTATTTTGTTCTTTCTTGCCATTAGAGTTATCCGTTTTAATGCCTCTTTCTTATTTTTTGGAGTCTATTTTGGTGCCTCTTTTTTGGTTCTTTGTTTTTTTTTATTGGAATTGTTCTTACTGGCACTTCTTTTGTCATGAAAATTGCCTTTTTGTAACACTTTTGTTATACTTTTACAGCTGTTTTTATTAATTTGGAGCATCTGGTAAAATGATTGTTTGGCCGATTTAGTAAGTTATTAATAAAATATCTTAAGACTTTACAGCTGCTTTTATAAATTCTTAAACTTTTGGCAAAATTTGACTAACAGAATATTTGCTGATTTTTGATTCAGATGTGATTATATCTGAATTAACTGTTGAATTAAAACTTAATAAATTGACAAATATTCAGTCAGTCAATTTTTGCTAGAATGAATGTAATATTTGTAATGAATGAAATCAACATTTACATCTATAGTATAAGATATACAAAAAAGTAGCAGATGGAATATATAAGCATTTGAACGTAATAATTCTTAAAAATAAAGCCGAATAAGCAATATATTGTTAGCAACAAAGTTAGAATAAATTTCCTATTATTATAACTTATTTGTGAGATGGAGCATATATAAAAATCTAAATTAAAGTTTGGTCAGATCTTTCTGAACTAAAACACATGCAATGTATGCATGTATGACAGAATAAGATAAGATGAACTTACCAAAAATAGTCAGACAACTAGTGATACATGCATTCATATATAAATAGAAATTGTCCTTGATTTCAAGTTTCAAAGATAGAAGAAAAGCATAAAAAAGCAGTATATCGAATTAAGAAAATTTTCATTTTACCACTTTTTTTGTAATTTAATTTAATCTTTTTTTGTTTCTGAAAATGAAAAACTTTTTAGTTTCATACAATCTTATCTTAATCATTAATATTGTAACAGCTCTCTATAAATGATTAGAAACAGAAGAATGAACTAATAGCAAAGAAAGTAAAGTAGATAATTTTATAAATACTCTTCAAAATGCAAAAAATTCTATCTCTATATAAGATGGTAAACAATTAGAAGTACTTAATGGTTTTGAAAGTGGTAGTACATTGAAGAAATATGTAAGTGACTGTATTTTTTTCTGCAAACTAAAGCAAGTTTCAGTTTAGTGAATATAATGTTATATTTATCAGTAGATAAAATATATGGTGTTATGCAATCAGTGAGCCTTGCTATGCCTCCATATTATAGACTCGTAGTGTAGCTGATTTCGTAAATTATTACCTATATGATGTTATGCAATCAGTGAGCCTTACTATGCCTCTATATTATAGGCTCATAGTGTAGCTGATTTCATAAATTATCATCTATATAATGTTATACAATCAGTAAGCCTTGCTACACCTTCATATTATGGGCTTGTAGTATATTTGATTTTATAAATTATCACCTATATGATGTTATGCAATCAGTGAGCCTTGCTATGCCTCTATATTAAGGGTTTGTAGTGTAGCTAATTTTATGAATTATAACCTATATGAATATTACTGAAATTACTTCTTATATTGACATTTCTGATCCATATTACAAATCTGTTGTCAATTAGATTCTATTTGTAAACATAAGTAATGAATTTAAAATTTTACTTTAGGTATCTAAAGCATTTGATTATATTTGTAGTTTGTTACAGATGGATGCATTAGTAAGTACTATTTTACTAATACTTTAATTCAGAAAAATTAATAAGTTTAATCTTTTATTTCATGCCCAATAGAACATAAAAGATTCTTGGGTAACCAATGCTAAAGAGAATTTTGTATCACTTAAATGAGATGTATATTATATAATCATTTTTAAGGAATTATCACTTTGTTAACCGATATATAATATAGATTACATTATCAGGGATGAAAATTCCATGTAGAAGAATATCGAAAACAAACTGGAAAAAATATACATAGAGAAACTTGGATATGATCATCTATTGTGTTCAGAAATTTTAGATGATAGCTCGGAACCATTTACTACATTATCTGAATATGACAAAAACGTCTTTAAGTTTTCAAGCAGGAATTTTTAATACAACATGATGAAATATGGTGATTGTTTTGATGCTATGACTAAAGAAAATAAATTACAACAAATCAAACCTACCTAATTAGATCTATAAAAACATTTGTAAGAAGTTTGTACTTGAAAAAACAGAAAAGAATATGGTAATGCTTTATATGGTGAATTTTTAGATAGACTCAAAAAGTTTGAAGAGTAGACATATAAATTCTTAAAGGCAATGTGAATAATCTATATTATTATTTTGTTATTTAACAAATGTAATAAATATTTATGTCTTTAGGAATTGGATATGAGAGTCTTCAAAATGGAAATCGTATAGATCTAATAAACTTCTAATAAATGAGAGATCATTTTTATGTGAAATACCTTCACTATTATTAAATATTACCACAACTGACTTGCCGGTAAATGCTGATACATGGGGCGTATAGTAAATAGTATTATTTTATTGAAATTAATTCTTAACGTTAAGAATAGTGACTGATAATCAAATATTTATATATATATATATAGTGTTATCCGGCTAAGTCACGTGCCACGTGACGCGACTAACCAAATAAGGGTGACCCGGCTAGAAAAGTCAGAATCGTCAGAAAGGACCGAAACATAGGAAAAGTCCTTTCTGATCAAAGAGGCGGAGTAAGTAAAGAAGTCGGTAAGGGAGGGAACACTGATGTAGTCGTAAACATAATAGTACATGTAGTCTTAGGCAACGATAGTATAGAACGTGAAAATGTATATAGTAAATTGCTCTTATAAATAAAGGCCAGAAGGCCCTAGGGAAAAGACAGTTCCGAACCTTGCTTTATTAAAATAATAACTGGCCCCTTACATAATAATAAATACATAAACGTCCCAGACCATAAAAACCCGCTTCTTGCAATTGTCTGTTCTATCCGGTAGTATTGTTCGGTTGTTGTATCCTAAAGTACCAGGATCAACCGTGGTTACTCGAGTCCAACTATCCAAAGAAGTGTGATAGTTGAGGTTGTACGTAGTGTCCAATTACCCGAAGTAGTGAGGTAATTGAGGATTAAAGTTAGTAGAAAGTTCAAGAGAAGGAAAACCCAAGACGAGTAAAGGAAAAATACTTACCTACGGACCCAAACCACCGACCAAATCTAAACGCCTCTTTTCGACTAATCCAACCGTATGTTACGCAAGAATCTGGATCGTGGAGCGACTGACTCGCCGTTTCGACCGAATTCAATTTCATAGCGCCATATCCTGATTTATCACGCATCAATTTGATTGGCTAATTTCGTCGATCATCGTTACACGAATTTAATAAAAATTAAACGGCTCAGTCTTTTCAGAAGTCTAGCGGATTTGATCTTCGCCAAGTTTTAACTTTCCATAGGGGTTCAACTTTAGTAGGAGTTTCGCCAGTTTCGCCTTTTGCCGGGTTTAGTTTCGGCTTTCGCCATTTGCCAAAAATAGTTTCGCCTGTCAACACTAGTCTGGAGTACTCCTTTAACAACCATACGGGTATGTTACGATCGAGGAGAGCTTTATAGGGTCTTGAATCAATTTAGTTTCGATCGTGAACAAATAGTGATTAAGGAAAATGGAAAACTAACACACATAATTACAGGTTATAAGGTTTATCTTTATTAACATAAATAATACATCAGATTATCACAATAATACTAAATTATATATCTTAATTCTTATGGGGTTTCAATCCCTCGCTGAAGGTTTTAATCACTCAATTATGCCACAAATAAGAAATACATAAATAGAATAATGATACTAACTAAAAAGAAAATTTTGACCATAACACCAGATCCTATCTCTGACTGCGGGTATCCGTTAGGTTACCCTTTTGGAAACTGGCGGATAAAGATTCTTATTCGTGAGACATTTGCATCTGGATATGCAGTTGACGGGTCCAAACTCTATTTGAACTTTCAATTGTCAATTATATTGTCAACTATATACTATCTGTCATATTGCTATATTGTAAAATAAATACTTGAATATATTGTTTTAAACTTTATGAATATCTTGCCAATCATACTGTTTTTACGAAAGTAAAATTCAAATAATTTAGATTAAGTTTGCGTACTGTACTGTTTACTGTAAATTTTATCAAAATAATACTTATTTTTTTGTTTAAAACTTTGTTTTTTTTATCTATTTTTTTTTTTTATTTTTTTTCCTTTTTTATTTTTTGATTTTATGAAATAATTAATTTTGATAGGTGAAATCTATCTAAAAAAAAAAAAAAAATGGGTTCACACTACGTATCAATTTTCACAACATAAAGACTTTCATTCTTTCTTCTAAAGTTTCTCATAAAGTTTATTGGCGGATGGAATATTACTCAGTTGCACAAATTTTAGAGTGAATGAGATATGGCAATGATTAGATTCATGTGCCATAAATTAATAAATCAAAATTTGCGAATCTATTACTGTATTATTAATAAATGTGTAAATTAACTCTATCACAAAATGTTACAAACTTTATGAACATCCAATTTTAGGTAAATTAAATCTTAACAACCCTTTTTGCTCCTTAAAGTAAAAAACGAATAAAGAGTATAAAATACTTCTTTGTTCCTATTCATTTTGTTAAATATGCCGTTTTATGATTTTTAATTTCAATTCATTTTTATTGGATAATGCCTTTTTTTTGAAAACAAAATATATAACAAACAAATTTCGTTAGTAAATTATATAAACCAAGAATTTTTCAATTTTCGAAAAATCTTAATGCGTAAACTCCAAAATGTTTTGTTTAATATCAGTACGTTATTTACGCGGTGGTTCGCTACTGTCCGTGATTGCTTATCAGTGCAGTGACGAATTCCTTTCTTTAAAAAGAATTCCACGTGATCTGCAAAAAGACAGTGTAAAAGTGGTGATGATTAACATCACATACTTTGGAGTATAAAATTCTTCTACAGCTTCCCCTTTTTTAATCTTACTTTACAAAATTAAATTTTTTTGCTACTACATCTATTAGTACATATTATTGGTATGATAACTGATTCTTTATTAGGATGCTGAGCTATAACGGTGACTCTTGGCCATCGTTATGATTTAGCATTCACTGTATACATACCGATACCACATGACACATGACCATTTGTTTATTGACATAAAGCAGCTAACGCTAACCATTTTTTAGATCTTTTCTAAGCCATTCCTAAATAGAATACACACTCACCTTCAATAGGAGGAGGTAGACGTATCACATAATAGAAATGACCAATAACATGAATGAAAGTGGCTAGATACTCACATAAGAAGTATATAATAATCACCTTCGTTTATTACGACGAAAGAATTTGTATCACATAAACATGTGAATATGTAAACGTATAACGAATAATACATTATGTGTAAAAGAATTTTACTGCGTTGAATAAATGATTTATTTCTTTTACAATTCGACTGTCAGGAGTTTCATAACTTTTTTAAAATTTGAACCTAAATTCTGTACAATATACCCAGGTACTTTAGACCCGGGTGCTAGTGATTTCATGCAGCATCTAACCCAGTCTAATATTGGTTATGTTTTGATTAACGTATATGAACAAAATTATTTTACAAAATATGGTTACAGTATAAAAAGTTTACGTGCGACATTAAGATGACAAATGTATTTCTTGTGTCTCAATGATCCGTAATAATCTTCCCCCTTTTCTTCTCTGAAAAATTAAAAATCGAGAAAGAAAAAAAATTTTTAAGTAAATAAACTTAAAAAAAATAAATATCATTTAAGTAAATAAACTTAAAAAAATAAAGATATCATTTTAAGCAAATAAACTTTTTTTAAAAAAAATCATGACACCAAAGAAGACCTCTTCTATTATTTCTGGAAGGAATATTAATACTTCCTCTAGCTCTTCTGATAGAAATACTTCTGTCCCTAGCTCTTCTGATATAAATACTCCTGTCTCTGAAAGGAGTAATCAAACAAATATCCAAACATCCCAATCGTCCTCTCCTCAATATTTATTTTATTATGATTCTGCTAATATAGCAACCATTACAAAAGATGACAGCTATGTCTCTTTTCTTTTTCTTGGTGAAGAATTCTCTCCGGTCACATCACTTCAAGACCAACTTGTCAACGAGATGATTTCTAAACTCAAAAAGACGAACAATTAAGGGTCATCTGCTTTCTTTCAATATAGAAAATTATGATATGTACTGTATGGAAATAAAGAGTTATCAATATTTTTTTTGTTTTTTTTTTTGTTTTTCTTTTTTTTTATATTACATTATTCTCATATTACATTAATTATATGTCATGCACTATAGATTTCTTTTTTGCGTATACAGTATGTAATCTTATTTTTCTTAATTTCCTACATTCTTATAGATATTACTTTTTTTTTTTTTTTTTTGCACATATTTTTACTATGTTAAAAGTTGTTTAATCTTCTTGATATCTAACATATATAACTCTTATATGTATTTATAAGTACAATACGATCAATTAACTTAATAAAATAGATTGTTTTTAAACTTTTATGCATAATTTAATGAGAGACAGTTTATCACTACGATCGCATTATTTGTGGCAACCTATTATGGTTAAAAACAAACACATTATAATCTGGGACAATTACGTGATTTTTTTTTTAGTTTTTTTTACGTAATAATTCATCTCTTTCACAACTGTAATGTAGAACCAAAGAAATAAGAGTACAGAAGGATCTACTACAAAGCTCAATAGAGTAAGAAATCTGTTACAGTATTGCGCAACTTTCAGACTAAGGACAGTATACTAATTAATTTATTGTTTTAGGAGTGTTACAACATAATTATGCCGAATATACAGATATTACAGATATCGAGATTATCAATTTTCAATTTATAATATGAGGTACTTAGGTTAACTTCTGTGTGGCAAATTCGTTGACCAATTTTTAGTAAGTTTTGAAATTACTTTACTGAAAACCTCCACTTTTTTGCCAGAAACCTGTTTTTTTTTTTTATTATCATTTTCGCACCTACTTAACTAATATATTTCTCAACGTCGAGAATTAGAATATAAGTGGTCTTCAATTATGATGCTATCTTTTAGTCATCATTTTTTCAATTCTTAAAAAAAAAACCTTTTATTTAAGTAATTTACAAACGACGGTGGTATCTCTTGCCCTACTCTCGTATATGAAAATCTGTGAACTATTGTTTTAAAGAAAAGAAATATCCCCTGCGAATCTGTGATGATGCATCATCAAACAACAGAGAAGTATCGATACTGAAAATCTATTACCTGTGTATGCATGAGTAGCCAATTACGGAAAATAATTAATAAACTCATCCAAATCTGAGGTCTGCATTTGTTGACGCACACAGTTTTGTTTATTATGCTAAGCCATTATTTGAACAATATTATAATCGAATTCAATCTTCTTCAGGGTTGACTTGGCTTTTTTATATAATTACTGTATAATGTGACCTATGGAAGTTAGTGCATAATTTAAAACCGTTTAACGGTTATACGGTACTTAATTTATATAATCCTGTGTAAGAAGAGATAGTGTTCTATCTTTCGAATTACGTAAGATATCAGTATACGGCCCTCCAGTAAACATATGTTTTTGTTCTACATATATTTACAGTATTTTAATTTTTATTAATAAAAGCTTCTGACTCATCGTAATTCGTTTTGTTTATTCTGTTTATTATTGCTATGATTTAGCTAATTGTAACCGAAGCTTTGATTCACTTTAAGATAAACCTGAACTAGTTAAGGTTCACGTCTAAACTTGATATGAACCGGATTTGTTTGAATTACCGAAGCTTTATGTTTCAATTTATAATATACTTTAAGTTATCTATTGATGTATTTATTTTAGTTGGACAACTTATTAATTTCACATAAATCAAGTAATTCGAATGTTCTTTTATAATACGTACGCAAAAATCATTATCCATTTTAATCGACAAATTGACTTTATGCCACCTTATCATTATTTGCACTTGAGTCATATGAATTTAATGTATGAATAAAGTAATTTTATATGATTCTGTAAATGCAGGGTCATATCATCTGATTTAAATGTGAAAATAACTCTTTGATTCAAATTGAACTAAATATTTACATATTTATTAACTGCAAAGATATTTTTATTTGTATTAATTAAAAGTTCGTGTGAGATTTGTTTCTGTTTAAATTGATAATTTAATTATTAAAATCATTATAACTCAACAAATCTTTGACTTGCTAAATTTTTAATTTGACGTAACGTAGTACATATGACTTCTTTCCGTTTCATAATGACTCATTATTTACTACAGATAATCTAATTATCTTTTATGTCCAATCATTTTGTGCATTATGTTACCCACAACGTATCAGGTATGCGGAAAAAATTGCAGACTATGACTAGTTCACTCAGCGTTAGAAAAAAATTCAAACCACGTGATCATTATGTGAATTATGCAAATTGATGTTTCAGGTTGAGCCACTTTCCTTTAATAAAAAATAGTTTCATAAAACATATGGTTGTTTTGCATTTTTAACGTTAAATTCCGAAAATTTATTCAGCTCGCTGCTTTTTTAATTCACTTTTAATTTCCCGTACATCCTTAAATAATTTTGCGCGGACGAATATTTCAGATTCTCCCGAATTACTAAATGCCAATATTCAAATGAATATATTAATTTCAATTATTGATTTCATTTAACGACAACCTGTATTAAAGTTACTTTCTACATTATTGTTGTAGGTTATTACCTAACTTTAACTGATGACAAAAGCTGTAACTATCGCTAGGAATTAAATACTGAATCTCTATTTGCTCTCTTAACAAATTTTGCAAATCTCGCATCGAGACAACATTAAGCTCATTTTCTATCATATAGATACGTATATGATTTCATATAATAAAATGTATCAATGAATTTATTAATAAAATGATTATTTTTTTTTTTAATTATCAACTCTAGAATCTCCTTCATATTAATATGCCATGTTTATAGTTTTGTTCTCACTATAAATTTCGATAAATAACAAACTATAAATTTCTGGCACCTCATTTACAAATATAAATCAAACAATAAAGCTATGCAACCTTCAAGAAAAATATGTTGGTTGACGCTTTTAAACTAAAACAAATCGTCATCTTCAATTATTAAAACGTTGCATTCTCGAAAGGTGCTTCAACAGATTATCTAGATAATTTATTATTTGTCAATAGATTATCTTGGAAAACTTAAAAACATAATCAAAATTAATTTAATTTCAGAATTTGGTGAGATAGATTTTTTTTTCTATAAGTCCCAATTTGCATTTTCATACCACTTTATTCTTGTAACACGTACTACTACTATTTTACAAATAATATACGAACAAACTATATAAATTTTGTAAAATAGTTTCGTTTTCCTATTATAAAAAAAAAACAAAAAAAAAATTAATAACATAATTTTATTTATTAAGCATATAATACGCAATAAGCTTCTTAATAAGAAAATACATAACCAATTCTTCCTTCAGAATTAGTAA
>CAJVQA010003668.1:0-19004 GCA_910591915.1 Cetraspora pellucida | reverse complement strand
GCCTTTTACGATAATTTTCTAATCTGGGATCCTTATGTTATCGACGTTTCTTGTCAGATTATCTCCTTATCTGGGTGTCGTGTAACCCTGTGGCTATGTCACTCGACTTGTTCTTGTTGTAGTACTTTGTCCGAAATTGGAAGTAGGCCATTCCTGTAGATCATTCATTCTTGTAATATTCTTGTATGGAAGTAGAAATGAGAAATCCCCTTAAGATCATAACAATCGTGGTCCCGGCACAGCTTTTTTTCCCCAGTTGGAATTGAACTGGCAACCATGCGAATGCGATCTGGGAGTGCTAACCACTGCACTATTGACCCGCAGGTCTACTTAATTGTCTTTTATAAAACAGGTTTAAGATATATTTTACTATTCTTTCAGGTATCTTAACTCTTCGCAATACTAGTTCAAGACCTCCAAGTAGAACTAAATTAAATGCCTTTTTCATGTCTTACAAAAGTATCTATGCTTCTTTGTTCTTTTCTCTTGTTTCTTCTATTATTATATTTAAGATATATACTGGTTGTTCTGTCGAGTTACTTGGAAGGCCTATGTAGTTTGGTCCTCTAAGTATTTCTTTTTCCATAAACACTCTGGCAAGCCTTTTTATTACCACCTTTGTTACAACCTTTCTAAATGTTTCTATTAGTGCTATTGGTCATATATTGTTTAAGCTATATCCTTATTCAGCATCTTTTGGTATTGGATACACTTGTGCTATTTTCCATTTGGTTGGAATCTCTCCTGTTTCTAAACACAGATCTGCGAAACTTCTGAATACTTCTTGTGTTTTTTCTCCTGCTCATTTTATCAAAATATAACTTATTCCTGATATACATAGAGCTGTTTCTGTCTTTAGCTCTTTTAATACTTTTTCTTATTCTTCTTTTTAATTTCTTGTTCGACTTTTGTATACTATTCTTCTTTTATATCCTTTTGTGGTCTGTATATTTCTTTCCACTTTTCTGACATTTCTTCCAATCTGGTATTTCTTTTTTTAAACTGCTTCTTGTAGTGTTCTGCTATTCCTTTTCTAACTTCTTCTGGCTTTGTTAACAAACTTGTTTCTTCTTCATTTTGCTTGATGAATCTGTCAAGTACTATCTTCTTGTATGGCCTATTTAGTAGACTTGCTATCATCTTTCCTTGATCATTTCATATCTTTTATCTATATTTTCTTCTATTTGCCTTCTTTGTACTTGCTCTTATTCTTTTTTTTTCCTTTCTTATAATAATTTTTTCCAACCCTTCATATCTTCTATCCATGCACTTGACCATTGCCTCTGCAATTTTGGTAGTTTTGCACCTATTTTTTTATCTATTTCTTTTAATTGTTCATTTATTTTGTTTCCTTCTTCTTCTGTTACTTTTTGGTTCTTTTTCATTTTTACATCTTTGATTAGCCTTTGTATTTTAACCAAGTTTTCTTCTAGCTGCTGTTCTTTTTTATTTCTTCTATTCATTAATGTATTGTATATTTTCTTCTTGAATATATGCTTGTTTGCTGCTATGATAATTGCTTCTTCTATTTCATCCCAAATATTATTTAATTTGTTTATCCTTTTGTCTTTGTATTGTTTTTTCTTTTGAATGTTCTTTAGTATTTCTTTAACCTCTAGTTGATTTTGTAACTCTTGTGCATAGTTTTCCTAATCCTCTGTTCTTGCTTGATCAAACAAATATAATGTTCTTAACTATTTTTTTTTCTTAACTTCTGCTTCACTTTTTCTTGCTATTACATGTTTAATCCATATTTCTGCTTTTACTATTTTGTGATCACTTTCTGTAATGTCCTCTGCTTCTTCAATTTCTGCTTTTTGCAGTCCAGTTTCTAGTCCATCTAACACCTATATATAGTCAATTCTTGTTACTGCTTCTTCACTTGACCATGTGTATTGTTGTTTAGTTGAATGCATATCTCTATATGTGCTATTAAAATTCTGTTTTTTCATCTAGTTAAAGATTGGTAGTCTTTTGTAGTTTGCTGATTGTAGGTGTTGTCTGTCTAGTATATTGTTTGCTATATAATTAAAGTCATCCATTATGACTATTTGTGTTCGACTTTTTCTTTTTAGGACTGTTTCTATAATTTTTTGTTGGATGCTCTTTCCTATTATCTTATCATTCAGTAGTATGTAGACCAAGATTATTACTAACTCTAATTGCTTAAAGTATAGTGTAACTTCTATTATGTATTCACATATTTTTTTGACTGTGCCTATATGTTTTTCCCATTATTCATCTACCAGAATTCCAATACCTGATCCTTTTTTCTTATCTTTCACTGCATTTACCCAATGTTCTATATATTTATTGCTTGTAGTATATATCAAAAACTTCCCTTCTCTTTCTTTAAGGTTTGTTTTGGTAATTCTCAGTATTGCAATTTCTTCTTCTTCTGCTCAGCCCAGCAGGTTTCCAAGTTTTTATCTTTTAATTTTAAGTCCATTAATATTATAACATTCAATTTTGATTTCTTTTCTTCCTTCTTTTCACTTTTCTTTTAGATTTTTTTGTATTTTTTTCTTCTTTGTTATGTTTTTTTTCTTTTTTCCATTTTCTTTTCCTTTTAGATTAAGAGATCTTTCTTTTTTTCTCTCTTCAAATATTCTTCTTTCACCTTGCAAGAAATCTTTGATCTCCTTATCTATATGCATTAGTTCAACTAGTGCACCCTTAGGAGTGATTAGCCAAAACTGCCTGGCCTTGTTGAATTTCCAATTTTTCTAATCTTTCTAATATTTTCTGAAGAACATTGTGCACCTGTAGCTTTGTTTCTTCGATTTTACTTTTTCTTCTTTTGTAACTGTTGTGACACTTGTTATTTTTCTTTTCTTGTTTGTTACTATTGCTGCTTTTGTATACTTTTAACTCTAAGTCTTCAGTAATATCTTCATGTTAATATATTTAACATTAACATTTTCTTTTTTCTTGTTTATATATTTGTCTTTTCCTTTCTTGTGGCCTTGCCAGAAGAATAAGTGGTTGTTGAATCTTATTGGCTTCGTATGTGCTGCTTCTATTTCTTCTGCTAATGCAAATGTAATTGTGGCTAATCTTCTTTGATTTCTGTTTCTATTAGATGGTATGTACACTGATCTTGCATCTTTTTTCTTTAAGCACCATAATAGTAATATTTCTAATACATGTCCTGGAAGTTCTACCAATCTAGTTGTGAACTGGTTTTGTAGATTACACTGATTAAAGTCTTTTTCATCTAATTTTACTCTTGTTAATTTATGTATTTCTATTGGCAGTGACTATGAAATACTTTCTTTATCTATTTTTTTTGTCTTAATTACTGCAAGTGCTTTGTATTTGGATCTTTTAATATATTTTACTTGAGCTCCTTTAATACTTCTGCATATATAATCTACTTTTTTTGTGTTAATATTAGGTGACAAATTCCATATCATTAGCAGTGATTCTATTTCTGACTTATTTTCTATTATGTAGGTTTCTTCATCATTTTTCTCTTCCTTCTGTCTCTTATTATTCTTGGGTCTTTTCTCTTCTTTTTTTTTGTCTTTGTGTACTTGTTGACTTTGCTTTCTATCTTAAATTTCTTGTTTCTTCAGGATAATTTTGAGCCATTCATCTTCTTTTTCTTTAATTCTCTCTATTGCTGCATCTCTGCTAAATTTATAGTCAAATTTCACCTCTATCCAACTATTACTATTCTTAAAAATCTTGTGAATTGATTTAATGTGATGATTTTCTTGAAAAATCCATTGAGTGTATTTTATTCTTTCTTCTTTGTTTTCTCCTAGTACTAGATATGTTGGTATGTTTGCTTTAAATGATCTGCTCTTGTCACATAATGATTTTTTGGTAAGCACTAACTTTGCTCTATTGTGTCTGTTATTTTTGGAGTTTTTTGCCTCTTTTCTTCTGCTTTTAGTTCAGTAATTTTATTGTCTATTTCTTTGATGTCTTTTTTAAGTTTATATATTCTATTATCAATTGAAGAATCTTGGCCTTCTTCATCTGTTTTTTTCTCATTGTTGTTTAAATCTCTTGCTACATTCTGTAGTTTTCTTTCAATTATATTTTGAAACTTTCAAGATTTGGTCATTGTATAGTTGAGATGCTTAGGTCCTTTATTTGTCCTATAACTCCTTGCAATTCTTAAGTTATTTCTTCTTTTCATTGTTGTCTTCTTTATTCTTTTTCTCCATAGTTGGTGCTATTTTTGTTTCTTTGATTTCTTTTGTCTTTTCTATTCTCTCTGGTTTAATTTTTTCCTTGGACATTTCTCTCTTATTTGTATTTTTTTGGTAGTTGAATGACTTTGAGTTTATGTCTATTGTTGCTAATTTTGTTGCTCATTCTTCTACAATACTATGTAATACTGTGCATACTGCTGCTATTTTAAGTGCTTCTAGAATTTGGCCATATTGAAGTAGGTCATCTGGTGTTATATTTTTTGGATCATAGACAACTAGATCTCTTGCTATATACTCTAAATTGTTTGGCTTATTTATCAGCTTTAACAGCATTGAATCTAGTATTTTTGCTATCTATATATCTCCTATTTATATCACTGAAGTCTCTAATATGTTGTATTAGACTTGTGCTACATATTAGCCCCAATCTTGTTTGTACTTTTGTTTCTAGATTTTTCTGATGTTTATTTATCTGCTTGCTACACATGCTGTACTTACCTGAGGTTTCCTAATTGGGCTGATTGTTATTGATTATTGTTGTTGTTTGGTATAACGTGATGTGTTGCTTTGGTTTTGTTTATTTTGTATACTGATCACATACTTCTGATTTGTTTTTCTGAGTCAAACACCATTTTTCAATTTTTCCTAAAAATTTCTAACAAAAGTTTTAAAAACCAACAACAGTTTTGTTTGACAGAACTTTGCTTATATTGTTGTTAAGACAAAGTAGTTGTGATTTGTCTGCTGAATCTTTTTCCTTAGTAGTTCAAGTGAAGTTTGTCAGACTGTTTTTACGTTTTTTCTATATATTTGCTTTTAGCCTTATTTGAAAATTTAGAATCATAGAGAGAAAAACCTGATAACATGTACATGTGCATTTGAATACATAATTAAAGAGTATAACTTGAATACAAAAAATGCAAACGTAAATGATATCATAGTAATGATAGTAAAAAAGGAATTTCAGAAGCAAAAATTGGTAACCTGGTTCAAATTAATTTGCATATTTGCCTGATATTTAGAATTTTTCATTTTTTTGCGTAGGATTTTTTATTGGATTGGAGTAATAATTGAAGACAAGAGAATTTTAGTTTTTTTGGATAATCAGGTGATTGTTGAATTAAGGGATATATGTAATGATTTATAACTAGTTTAAAATGTTATATAGCTTTATGATCAGTATTGTGAATAGTAAAGTAGTGATGTATATACTAATAGGAAAAATGCACATTTTATAATAACATGCACATGAAATATTTCATGTGCATGATATCACATGATAAAAAAAGACAAAAAAAAAAAATGATCAAGAAAAGAGAAATCTTGATGGGATAAAATGCATATGAAACCTATCTTTAGGAGTATACTGTAAAAATCACATTTGTGTATATAAAATTAGTATATTGTACTCATAGTATATTATATATAAAATAGTCTGAAAGAACACTATTGGAAGAACATAAATTATACTGATATTTTTGATTATTTGAAGGTTCAAAAAAGGCATCACCAAAAGAATGTAAGTATGCTGATAATTATCATTATTTGAGGTCTAAAAAGAGCATCTATTTGATAATCTAATGTGATTTGCCATCATTTAAAGATCTAAAAAAAGCATCTTTTTTGATATTAGCTATGATCTGGAAGAACCCTACCAATTATGATTGAAAGAACATAAATTACACTAATGTTTGTTATGATTTGAAGGTCTAAAAAAGTATTTATATAAAATTTGATAGAATGCTATATTATACATGTCTTTGTAAAGGAATGTAAATTAATGTTTTAATGATTTGTACAATTTAATTCAAAAACTACAAGTTTTGATGTCATATATCTTCAAATATACTGATACTAATGTTTATTATTATAATTTTATCAAGTTATTACATTTTTTAAACAACTTTAAAAATTGCAATTAATTGGCTCTCTACTAATCGATTAATTGGATTTTGAATAGTTGCAATTAATTGCCCTTACAATCGATTATTTAGTAGACCTGACTCTAAAGATAAATTTGATTAACAAACTAGGTGCTTGAGTTGCATAAAGGGAGTTAGCAATGAGTACATTGCATTGTGTATGTATATTAGAATTTCATAGTTTGAATATTGTAACAGAAGAGATTATGGAATTATTGGCACAATTTAACTCCAATTGTTAATTTATATGTTTTTTTTTGTATTAGAATGAAAGTAATACCAGGAATGTAGTGAAATGAAGTGTATAGTTTAACTAGAGTTTTGCATTTGTTCACCAAATCTTGAATTTGATTGGATACAGTAATCTGATGACTTTCATGATACAAGATACATTCTATTAATTTATGAAAATAAACAGGAAAAAATATTCACAATCCAAGTGAATATAACATATGATATAATCAATTAAAATGAAAATAAATAATTTTAATTTTAATTGATTACATCGTGTGTGGGATCGGATATGTTTCCTCCTGTTATGATAATAGGCTATGTAGAAATTATAAATGTGGTTATTATAATAAATTTTAAGTTTGGATCTGATATGAGATACCACTATGATGTCAAAAATAAAAACATATGTTAATACATAATTGTGAATTATGTATCAGTTATTCATTTAACAGTCAAGTGTAATGTTAAAAAATTTTAAAGGTAGAGTGTATGAAGAACATTTTTATATAGTTTTATATAGTATTTTAAAATTTTCATATAAAATTAAAATATACTTATTTATAAAACTTTTTTAAATTACAACTAATTTTTATTAAAATTTTATAAAATATATATAAAATAATTTATCTATTATGGTAAAATTTTTAACTATTATTATATTTAAAAAATATATATTTATATATGTTACAAAGTTTTTTATAATAGTTTAAAGTTTTCTAAATAGTACAAGAATATTATATTTGATTGATTAAAATTTTTTTTTTTTAATATTAATATGACCTCTTGGATTTTTTGACTTTATTTAACAATGATAAATGTGGTTTAGTAAGCCACTATAGAAAGAATATACAATTGGCTACATGTGTAATTTTTCTATATTATCTATTGTAAGGTCCAATAATGTGACATAAATACTCTGTCAGGATTTCACATAAGAATGGATACAATGATCAAATCCTTGATATAGATATTCTTGCAATTAATTGCATTAATGTGTTTAATTAAATAAATCAAAAAAATAGGATTAATTAGATAAAAGAGATTAATTAGAAAAGGGAAATTTATTAAATAAATAGATTTAAATAAATAAATTAGAGGAATCAAATTAAAGGATTTTTTTTTTTTTTTGGTATTAAGGTGAGGCCTTGCTCATATCTTTATTAGTAATTTTAGTTGTACATATTACGAATTAAAGGATTTAATAAGATTAATATAATTAATTAACTATAATTAAAAATATATTATAAATAAAGGCTAAAATAGCTCTTAGGAGCAGTATACTTTATTTGCTTTATTAAAATAATAAGTTCTAATACATCACATTGTATATAATAAATACTAATACTATTACTGTTACAAACTCTGTGAATCTCCATAACATCATTGTTTAAGCCCTTGTATATATAACTTACTCTACTTACATTCATTGACTAAAAGTAACTAAAGTCTTAATTGCCCACTAGCCAAATCTAACACTCTCTTTCAAACAGGTTATTTATTGTATGTTACATGAGATATTGAATTGTAGAGTGACAAAGTTACAATTTTCTAAACCCAACACTATTTAAGAAGTCTATCTGAAGGTTTTTACTAATTGTACTCCTGCTTAGATATTCTAATTTAAACCTTCTAAATCTGCAAATCTGTTAATTTCACTGAGTCATACCTGATGCTCAAATTATCATCTCAATTTTATTATTTTATCCTCAAGCTAAACACCTCAAAGCCTTCTGTATCTATTTTTACAATTGATCTATGTATTGCTATAGCAGAATTAACACTTGCAGTCAGAAGTTAATTATTAAACTGCTATGTCCTTGTAAAGTTTACTTAGACCTTAGCATCTATTTTACAGCATAGTTCTGGTACTTTAGTATACCTCTATCTTTTATCAGCCTTTTTACTAAACTCCAATTCAGATAGCTCATATAGGTTTATGACTAGTTCATCAGTATATTAGGTTGGTCTGATATCTTTTTTCTTTAATTTGTTTTGATGGCCTAATTGGTAATACCTTTAAGACTCCCAACCTAGAGGTTTTTGTCTGTCTGGCTACTATAACTAAATACTATGACCTTGGTATATGTTTCTTTGAGCTAGTCTTTACAGTAGAGTTGTCAAAGATCCAGCTATCTTTCTACTTGGATTTTCCCAAATAGACTTTTTGTTATTCAATTTCAACAGATTTACATGACTATAAAGACTTATCTAGTATTTGAACTGTTCAATTGCCAGTTTGCATTCCTTTATATAATTACAGATCTTGTTTAAAAGACAATATCACATGATTTTTACATGAATGCCTCATGACCTACCAGTTATACTGGTGTGACCACTATTACAAGTATCCTAATCCAATTGTTAGTAACAATTGTTATAATACAAATATTATATAGGTAATTATAAAAATTTTCACTTTTGATAGGATTTTATCACTTAATCTATCACTTGAAAGATTGACAACCTGATCAATTCACAGGTTGGCACATCCTTTGATTAATTAATTTATATAACTCTATAAGTTAATTTAATTAATAAAGTTTTATATCTAATTTTTAAAAGTTATATCTTACTGAATTTTAATTAAATTTAATAATTTTATTATTATTAAAATTAGAAAAATCTGCTTTACAAACTTTTCTTATAAATTAATATTAGTTTAATTAATATAATTTTTATAAAATTAAATATAAAAAAATTTTACTATTGAGTTTATATATAATTTCAATATAGTACCCTTTATTCTTAAGGGTAATGATTTAATTAATAATTCTGCAAATTACAGCATATATAACAATTTATATGTTTTATAAAAAAAATTAAATTTCTTCTCTAAGCTAATATTTTAATCTTCAAATATAACTGATTATTTTATTATTATAAAAAATTTTTATGTTATTATATTTTTATATAATGCAATTGTTTTTTATTTTAAGTCAAAAACCTTTAAAGTATCTTATTTTGAATATAGAGTGTTATAACTATTAACATGGTCAAACTCAAAATTTGATTGGTTAGCATGCATTGATTTTTATTGAATATATATATAGATAAAGTATCAATATTGATATTGATTTTATTTATATAAGATAATTTTGTTATTTCATATTTAAAAATTCTAAAATATAATCTATGATATATTTCTATAATTTAAAACTGAGTTTGTAGTTTTAAAAATTTTTGATTAGTTTAGACAATAAATTTGATCATATTATATATATATATTTTTTGGTATTAAGATAAGGCCATGCTTGTATCTTTATTGGTAGTTTTAAGATTAGTAACTTTATAAAGTTACTATGTACAAAAATAATTCTATATAAATGCTATAGTTGAGGCCAACACTTGCAGTTAGGGCTAACCATTAAACTGCTAACTATATATAACTAACTTAAGTACAAATAAGAAAAAAACTACATTCAAGAATAAAGTTCAGATATATTTATCTGTAACCTAAACCTACTAGAGTGGTCAAAACTTATCTAGATTTGGATAGTTAAAATATAATTAAATGAAATATTGTATTTGATCTAGAGAATAATCTATATGTTGATTTTTCTAATAGCATGACCAAGAGGTGGGCATGTATTAGAGTTTGAGTGTACTTGGTCAGGTAGCCCACATCTATATAAGTATATATATGTTTGATAGTTGTATTTAGTTTGTTTATTATGATTAGTTTAAGTTAAGTATTTGGAAAAAGAAAGTTTAAGATCTTGTTATTTTTTCTAATTTGAAAAGTTTATGCAATATGGTTTCCAGAGTAGTTTGTAATATAACTTATTGATTTCAAGTAGTATTTTAATAACTATTTGTGATGCTAATTTGTAAGAAATGTTAAGGTTTTGGATTATTTTAATTAGAGATTTGAGTATGAGTTCTTTAAAAATAATATTAAGATAAAGGAGTTTTCATTAAATGGTATCTGATGAAAGGTTTTATAGTTTTGAATTTTTTGAATAAGTTCTTCTTGTTGAAATTTGGAGAGGTTCAGGTTGCTTTGATTAATATGTTTGAAGATAGTATCTTGAATAATACTAGTAAATAGTGTTGAATTAGAACATGTTTGCTAATATGTTGAGGAGTTAGATAAGTTGCAGTAAAAGCAGTTTATATTATAGAAAGTATGTAAATATATTTTATGACTTGAAAGTATGTATATAGTTTATTTAGTAGAATTTTAATTTTAAAAGATTTGAAATAATTAAGTTTAAAGTTGGTTATTTTATGTATTAGTTTTTAGTTATAATTGAAGTATAGCTAGGTAGATCTCCAATCTATTTCTAAAATAAGTTGATTTCATTCTTGGTTTCATTTTTGGGATGACCACATTGCCAGAATGTAGGCTTTACAAATGTTTTTGATAAATGTTCTTGTAGGGTATTCTATAAAATGTTGGTCCCAGAATAGTATGTAGTATAGATTGTAAATATTAGTATAATTCTGGAAAGAAATTATGTTGCTTAGCAAAAGAGTTGGCAAGGTGTTCAGATTATTATTAGTATGAGCTTGTATTTTATAAAAGTTGATTTGGAGGTTGTAAGATTTAATGATATTCAGTAAGGTATGCCATATAAAGCATATATTGAATTTAAAAGTTTATTAGAATTGGAAAGTGTGGTATAAATGTTGGTATATTTAGTAATAATAGATTGAGAATCTGTAAAAATATTAACTATTGCATTTTGGGATGTAGTAGAAATAGCTGAGAGAATAGCCATCAGTTCTACTTTGTAGGATAATAGCCAAAAGTTGATTTTGGCAAAAAATTTGTAAATAATTTGATTATTATTATTGACCTGAACCTAGCCAATGCTTATTGTAAATTGGTCAGTTCTAATATTAATTACTGAACCATTAGTATAAAAGTTAAATTATTGTTAAGAACTATTAAGAATTGAATATTGTTCGAATATGTTTGCTACTTTGCTAGTTTTAAATATTTCAAAAGCATAAGAGTTAGAAATTGGAATTATTGGTATTGAAGAAATTAATAGTAGATGTTTGATAGCTGTTGAATAAATAAAGTCAATAAAGTTGGCATTGAAGTTTAATAAATTAAAATTGACCCTTTCTAGAAATTGAGAAGAGATAATTGCTGATACATTAATTGTATATAAATTCTGAATTCTGTTGGGTTTAGATAACAGCCTAGACAAGGTAAGCTTTGGGTTAGTAAAAGGGAGTAGTAGCCAAAGTGATTTATATTAATGTTTGTTTGCTAATGTGTAATAGATATTTGATTAGTATTTTTGAAATGTTTGCAGATTTTGCTAATAATAATTTTATTATCTGTATATATAAGTAATCAGGGTTTAGGTTTTTTAAAAATATGTTATGAACTGTATGCAAATAGAATGTATTCTGGTTGTTGATAGTATGGAAGAAGGATTTTGAAACTATTATGGGCCATTATGGTGTCTCCTAAGTAAGTAAACCATAAAGTTTTTTAGCCTCTAGGTAAGTATGACAGTTGTGATGAGAGATGTTTTCATTTTAGTAAAATAATGTTATCAGCTATACGAAGCTGTTTAAGGTATAGAATGTTGAGATTTCTGATTTGTTTTTTGAAGCTAATGTATTAAGAGTATTGAAATAAAATTAATTTTAGTAATTGAAGATTATATGATATAATGTTTGGCTATAAAATATTGGGATTAGCTGTTATAGATATGTTTAAGTGTTTTAGTAATTGAATAATTTTGAAATTCAGAGTGTGTTTATTTGGACCATTAATAATGAGATTAGAATAGTGAAGTATATTAATAGTTAACTATAGGTTATTTAAAGCTGTTGTAGTCTGATTCATATTGAAGTTTCTGTAAGTTAGAAGTGTTAAGCCATAGTAGGAAGTTAGTAATATGATGTTAGAGTTGAATGTCCCATATGTTATAAATATTGTACAAATATAGGTTAAGCATAGTACTATTGAAAATTAAGTATGCTAGGTGGAATTTGCATTTGGCTATTGTTAAGTATTTAGACAGAATATTGTTGCATATGAAGTAAGGCATAATAATGTTGTGTAATCTATATTCAAGAGTGCATTTAATAACTGTATTAATTATATAAATAATTTGTTTATTTGTAATTTTTTTTGTATTAGTGATGTTTATAAGTTAAAGTGTTTCTTTTCAAATAATTTTGATTTGTTCAGTTTGTATATTATTAAGTGTATACCAACAATCTAAAAACTTAAATGGTTGGCTAGCAGGTATAGATTCTAAAATAAAGTTAAAAAATTAAATAGTAAATGTAGATGAATTAGAAATAAAGACAGATTTGGTAACATTGATTTGAATATTGGCCATTAGCTAATAAGATAAGGCAGTTTGGGTAATTTGTTCTAGTTCTTGTTTTATTTTTGCTATCTATAGTGTATCATCCATGTAAGCTAATACTGATGTAGTTGCATGAAGACTTTAGAATCTAGATAGTTGAAGGTAGGTCTTTTAAGTTGTAGAAAATGAGTAATCTTTATATTGGAATGCAATTCTAGAAATAAGTAGGTCATAATAAATATACCAGAATAGTGAAGTTATTGTTTCTTCCTGGTTTATTTTATTTTTAACTGTATATAGGTTAGTTAAGCCAAAGTTGTTAATTACTCTGTTTTGATGGTCTGTTAATAAATTAATAAGTATATTACTAACTTAGAAGGCATGTTGATATGAATTAGTGCTTTTTCAAACAGATTCAGATTAACTAAGTTATATGCTTTGCTCATATCTTGAGATATAAGCCAAAGTTATTTGAAGTTGCAAGATGCATCTTCAATTATATTATTTAAGATACAATATGTATAGGTATAGCTATGCTATTGCCTGGCAAAGTAATGTAATTGTAAAATGATAGAATCTCATGTTTGATGAATATTTGGTTTAAGTGATTTGTGAAAAGTTTTATATATAATTTTTTGGCATGTTCAAGAAAGCTAATAGGTCTGGTAATGATTAAGTTGCAGTCAAAGATAGGTTTTTTGAAATTGGGAAAATTCTACCCTTTTTCTATTGTTTAGGAATTTGGTTTAAGATAATACATCTATTTAGAAGAGCTATAATTGCTTGAAAAAAGAGTATGCCTGCATGTTTTAATATTTTATAACTAATGTCAGAGGGACCAAAGGCCTTGTTATTTGGAAGATGAGATAATGTTTTAGTCATTTCAGTAATAGTAATTCTTTAATAATATTATTGTACTACTTGAAGTTAATATATATTTTGCAGTTATATACTTTTTTACAGTTAGATTTAAAGATTTGTTAGTTGATATATCTAAAGGATGTCCATTGGTCAAAGTGTTGTTGAATATGTTGTTTGATGTCTTGAAGGTCAGTAATTACATCATTGTTTGTTATAATGTTATCAAATTTGACTGGATTCTTGTGATGGTTAAGTATACTATTAATTATCGATTTTGGGTTTGATTAAAGTTTGAAGCATCTTTTAGAAATATTATCATTAATTTGTTGTCTTATTTCTTTGATATTTTCTATATTGCAAGCATGATAAATAGATTTCCATTCAGTTTTAGTGAGTGCTAGCCAATTTGGCAGTAAGTTGTGAACAGCTGGTAAAGATAGAATATTAAGCTAATTAGATATATTTATTTGATTAATAAGGTGATTATGTTGATGTGATATAGAAGTAGAGTTTTTTTAGTGAGTATTTGACTTGTTTAATAATATTGTCTAATTTCTTAAGATGTTGATGTAAGGATATGCCTTTATAGAAATGATATTTTGAAAGTTTCTAACAGTAAATTTTTTATTTGGGATATGTTGTATAGCAGCAGAGATAATACTGTTTTGGATTTTTTGCCAGAAAGATTTAAGTGATTCTGAGGTTTGTATGCTAAGTAGAGTTTTGTTATTATTAAAATTTGAGGTTATTTGGTTTGCAAATTGTTGCCATTTATGTTTATTTATGTTTTTGTATAAAAATATCCTTCTACAAGTTTTGGTAAAATGTCTAAGTTTGCCTATATATGTATAAAAAAAAAGCCAATAAGAGTTCAGAATTTTATAATTACTCTGAGTACTAGTATCAGGATCATCTATAGTAAAAGAATTAAGATATTGAAGAAGAGGTTGATTAGCCAGATATAGTCTATACTAATTTGATATCTGTTGCTTTGCCAAGTAGATGTTGAGTTGTAGGTATATGTGACCAGATTATACATATTGTTGTATTAAAAAAAATGAAGCAACTTGTATTTTATTAAAGAGGAGTAGGTGATACTATCAGAAGCATTAAAGTCTTCTAGAATAATTAGTTGGATATTTGATGTGTAAGCTTGTTAAAACTATTGAATTACAGTATTTTGTACTAACAGTCTTAGTTGAATATTATTATATAGTAAATAAACTAAAATAATTTTGAATTTAAAGTCATGTTTGAAGAAGATGTTTACTGCAATAGCATATTCTGAAAAAGAAAGTATTTTGTGAATGTAGATTTTTATAGACTTGTAGATCATGATAGCTGTGCCTGCTTTAAAGCCTTTAGTACATGATCACAAATATGTAAAGTGTTAGATTTTTATAATTTAGTAATTGGGTTACTGGCTGCAATTTTGGTTTCTGTTATGCTAATAATGTTGAGGTTGTTAGAAAGGCAGTAGTCTTTTTATACTTATTATTTCAGGTCTTTATTAATTCCTTAAATATTATGTGTACTAATTGATAAGTAAAGTTAATTATTATAAAACTGTGTTTTAGGCATGTTGAAGTTTAAGGAGTATAGTTGTTATAATTTGGTATTATTTGGTTTGAAGATGTTAAGATAGGTAAGTGTTTATAAAATTTGTATTGAATAAGATTTATAGCTATTTGATTTGAGATAGTAGGATCTGTGACTTTAATATAAACATGTGTTTTTGTTTTTTTATTATTAATTGAAATTTTGATTGGATTGAAGAAAAGGTTTTCATATAAATGTTTAATAAAGTCATTAAGTGTTACAGATTGCAGTAGTAGGGTTAGATGGTATTGTTTTAAAAACTTATTATAGCAGGTGTTTGTCTCTGAGGGAGTTAAAGTATTTGTATCAGAGGCATTATATATAATGTCTTCTACAGGTTTACTTACAGTAGCTTTACTGCCTGACTATTGTTATCATTCTTCTCTAAAAATAGCCCACTAAGTGTAGAGAACATCATAATCTTAAAAGTAGCAGCTGTATTAATGTATTCTGTAGAAGACATTATTAAAAAGAAGGAGTTGTACTTTTCTTTTGCAAAATAAGAATAGTATTTTTAGTTGTTTTTGTAGTTTCTTCTGGAGGGTGTAGATATATTCTTATCTACTTTTTGGAAATTTGATGTATCAGGATTCTGTATAAAAAGAGAATCTATATTGTTCTGAGATTAAGATTTTAAGGTGTTTTATCAAAAAATCTTCAGCTTCTGGATAATAGAATTGATTATAATTAATATGTATTTGTTTTAGTAATATTTTAAATTTTATTTCTAATTTAAAATATGTAATAACTCTTACAAGAGTATTAATGTTATTGGTTGTTTGGATCATTTTTTCTAGAGCTTCTTTTTTAAATAAACCTACAAGTCCATTATTGTCTCTTGCTGCTAACATAAAAGCTCTTAGATAGCAATAAAAGTAATATGTAAATCAAGCAGAATTACTTGCTACTTTGTTAAGATTTGCAAATAACTTTTCATTAGATATAGATAAAACTCTAAGTTCTTCTGTAGATGTTGGTATAGAATAGCTTGCTGCAAGTTTTTGCTTGAAATAAAAGGCATCAGTTTCTAATATTGAGTAAATTTATTCTTTTGTTCTGATTCTGGTATTGGATGAGTTTTAAATGAGTTAGTGAAATAGAACTTGGAGATGTTTTTAAAGTTGTATTCTGTTGATTTAGCTAATAGATTACAGTTTTTGTTAGTGCAAAGGTGAATATGATGGAGTGCTGCTTTAAAAGTTGCTTTAGAGCACTCTTTAAAAGTATGTATTGAATCTGATAAGAGGTATGTTTTTGGCAAAAGTTTTTTGCATTCTTCAGTTAGCTTTTGTGAAATTAGTATTTTGATATAATTGTTTTGTTTTCTGTTGATCAATTTTGTCAAACTGAATGCTATATTTTTCAAAAAAGAGTTTGAACCAGACTTCATAAATTGTAAGATAGGGCTTAAGTGATGGAATTCTAAAATCTTCAAGAATTTTTCAGATGGAATGTTAAGAAAAATATTAATGTTAAATTAGTTATCATTTTGAATAGTGAATTCAAGTTGCTTTGAGTTGTGTTTAATATCAAAGTGAAGTGTGAATTATAGTAGTTTGATATCAAGTTTTTTCATGAATTTTTCAAAGTAATAGTTCTATATTTATGGTTTAAATAAAGGTATAAACAAGCTAAGTTTATAGCCACTCTATATCTGTTAGTATTTGAGTAAAGTGGAATAGAATAATGTAATCGAAGAATTTGTAAGTAGTTCAGTTGAGTAAAGAACACCTTTGTAAATTTGAGAGTAAGCCTTTGAGTGTATTATAAAAGGCTTTAAAGGGAATTGGTTTTGATTTATCAAAGTCAAAACTTGGGTTGATAATAAAATCTGACAAGAACTTAGATTTTTTGCTTGCCATTTTGTTAAGAATATAGCTAAAGGAGTATTTGGTAAGTGGTCTGTTGCTATTTTTATTTTTATCAAATTTGTTTGGGATGATTTGTCTAGGGATAAAGTTTCTAAGATTGGATTTCAAGAGAATAAATAGTTGTAAAGCTAGTAATGTGTTAAGTTTATTATGTTGCTACATGGTAGGTGTAACAGAATAATTTTTGAACCAGTCAAAATCTTTTGAGGTATTATGTTTTTGTGTTTTTGCTTTTTGATTAAGTTGTTTATTATTGGCCTTTTTCTGTTTGTTGTTATTTGAAGGTTCTTTTGCATTGGAGTTATTGTCTAATTGTTTGTTTGTATTTTTAACTTTTTTGGGAAGTTTGTTTAAAAATTTTTGAAAAAGATACACTTATCTTCTGCTAATAATTGTAGGCATTTGATTTTGCAATAAAGACTACATTGTTTTTAGTTTATAGGGCTTGTGAATTTGATTAGCTTTAGTTTAAGTTTATGGATGCATTGAGAGTGAGCTGAAAAGCCACCTACTTTAGTTTTGAATATGAGCACTTTTGGGTCTAATAAGTGCTTATTATCAGTTAGAATAATACAGAATATATCTTTGGTTTTGCAAATAATACATGTATGTGCATGATAAGAGAAGACAAGAAAAGAAATTTGTTTATTGGTATCTTGTCTAATATTACTATAACAGTTAGAAAATGAATGAATGATGTTATGTTTAGGTTGAAAAGATAACTTAGGTACATTGTAAAAGGATTTATAGAGTTTGGCATCAAGGTTAATTTCTATTGAATTAGATGATTCAATTGCAGTTATAGAAGTAGAATCAAAGATAAATAACAGAGATAAATACTGTGAAGTAAAGTATGTGTAGTATTTTTTACAGAAACATTTTGTAATAATAGGTTGAGTAGAACTGAAAAAGAAATAGTAGCCATTGTGAGTGTCACATAGTATAAGATTAAAATTAGATAGAAGAACTTTGAAGCTTTTACAGTTTTTGTCTAAATTAACTAGTGTTCAACTATTATATTTATTCTAAAGGGTATCTAGATCAAAGGAGTCTGGTTCAACAGTGATGATATTAGGTATTTTGTATAACTATTCTAATGTAGTGTTTGTACTAGTATAAAATGCTCTTTAAATTAGATCAAATAATCTGATTATTAAGTAAAATTTTCTAATTTAAGGGCTTTGCAGATAAGTTAAAAAGGATTTGAGAGATGTGAGACCTGTGTTAAGGCTAATTGGATAATTAGGTAATTTTAATAGATGCCAGAAAAGTGAAATTTTCAGGACAACCCAGTGAATTTTTCTAAATTTACCAATAAAATAACCTGTAAAGACAGATTTTAGTTTTGCCTTTTTTCAAATATCTTAGTGAGTTTTGGTTTGTTTGCAGTATAGTGTAATCAAAATAACCAGAACAAAAAGCTTGTTCTTTTTCTAATAGGTAACAAGATATATTTAAGTAGTAAGATATATAAAAAATAAGCAAAAACTAATATTTTGGTTTTTGGAACTTTTTTCAGTGACCAAATGTTGCAGGAACATAAAACTTGGCCACCTAGGAGGAGAAAAGTAAGCTGAGCAACTTTACTTAGAAGTACAGTAAGGTTTATTTAATAAAATATTAAGAAATAATTAAATGTTTTTAGCAAAAATTTGGTACAAGTGATCTACAGAGAGAGTTACAAAATTGTCTATATTTGATCATATTATAATTAAAATGTTTTTGGTTAGTTTAAATAATAAATATATCTTTGTTGTTTTGAGACATTAATCAACATGTATGATGTGACTTGTTGATTATCAATTAACATGTATAATATGGCTTTAGTTTTAATTTAATACATGCATATATACATATGACTTAATATTGATATATAATGTATTGCTTGGTTTGGTATTACACATTATTAATTAAATAAAGTATACTGATTAGATGATTAAAGACAACAAATACACAAACTCTCCCTGACGATCACTTGTACCGAATTTCACATCAACAAAAACGGAAAACTTATTGGAGAAAGTAGAAGAGGCTACTATACAAATAACGGTTTTTATAAAGGTCAAAGTG
>CAJVQA010003667.1:0-19006 GCA_910591915.1 Cetraspora pellucida | reverse complement strand
ATAGGTGATTATTCAAATTTTCACTGTCGATGGGATTTGAACACCCAACCTACCACTTGGGAGGTTGACAACCTGACAACTTCACTAGGTTGGCACACCCCCTATTTCATTTGTTGTTAATCTTTTTATCAGAGCTGTTTTGTTAGTAATTTCTTCTTTTTTTGTCTTTCCAAAAAATGTCTTGTATAATACTAAAGATGAGATTCTAACTTTTTTATTTTCTTTCAAACTATTTTATGCAACTGTTATTGTTACTTTTTGGATTCTCTTCTACAAACTCTTTTGTCCAGTACAGCTTGCTAAGTATGTTTAAGTTTCTTTTTCACCTTTTTGACATACTTGACATCAGTCATTATGTATATTTCTAGTCTTCTTCTATTCAGTTCTTCTAGCATTGGTAGGCTATCCATTATACATTTGATCACTGTTGCTCTTCTTGTATTAAGTTTTCTTGTTATGCAATATACACTTTTTGTTCTATTTATTTCTTTCCAAAAACTTGATCAATTATATTGAGTATTCTCAATTTCTGGCTCTAATGCTCAAATTGGATTTATTTCTTTCCAACTAGCTCTGATTTTGGCATTTGTAACTATCTTACAAAGAAGTCTTGCTGATATATCAACTTTTCTATTTTTCCATCCTAAGTAATACTCTATTATGTCATATTTGATCTTTTCTGTAACTATTGTCTTTTTATACATTGCTTTTTTTTTTGCAAGTAAATTTGCTCTGTCATTCTATTTATTATTACTATGACTTTTAATTTTAACTAGTTCTATTTTATTGTTTTTGCTTTTAAGTAAGCTTACAATATTCATTATCCATATTATATTTTTTCTTTCAAAACTTTGTTATCTTCTATTTCTTAAATTGTTTTATTAATATGCCTTAATGCTATGAGGCTATCTGTAGACACTTCTATATGCTTTCTCTCTAGTATAGTTAAAATTACTAACCATATTGTTGCTAATTCTGCTGTTGTTGCCAAGGGCTAATCTTAGAATTCCAATGTTATTTCTTTCTCTGGCCAATCTTTTCTGTTACTAACCTGCACCCAACTGATGTTCAATTTTCCTATACTATTTTTCCTTTCCTCTTTATATAATGCACCATCCATATAAAGAGTATATTTGTTTTGTTTCTTTTTTTGTTTTTTGTTAGAACTTTTATTAAATAATCTATAACCTTATTATTGAATTTTTGTTTCTTGATTAATTTTGTTTCTAGTTCTTCTACTTGATTTAGCTTGATTAGATTTCTTTCTTTTTTCTTCTATTCTTTTATTGTTCTGTTTCCTAGCATTTGTTCTAATATTGCATTAATCTTGTTTCTGCCTTTCTCTATTAATGTTTCTGAAACTGCCTTTATATTATTGTTTTATCTTATCCACCTTTCACAATTATCTGTGCTTTGTTTTGTTCTGTTCTTACAACCTTTACATTTACTTATCTTGGTATATGTCTTGCCTTCTATTTTTTGCAAAAGCCAGTGCTTAGCAAGAATCTTTTTCTTTTTCTTCTTAGATATTATGAGGACAGATTTAGATAGGATTAATAAACGATCAATAAAATAACTACAAGCTGCAAAGCACAAACTACTTACTTGACCTTAAGGAAAGTACAAGACCCAGTGACCATCGCTAAACAGAAACCGCCTGCCCTAAAAAGAAGCCAAATCTGCCATTGATTGTTCGACGTAGTCATGTGACCCATAAAGCCATTGCCGTAATAGAAGAGTTCCGACCCCAATTCGACATAGCAAAATACCAGATGAGACAAGAAAAACAAGAAGAGAAAGGAATTAGTAAAAGAACGTAGGTTGAAGGAACACTTAAGAGAAGAAGAAAATAGTACTTACCTACGGATGATAAGGCACTCATCCGATCGTTACACGAAGCTGACCTTCGAATTAGCACCAGACCCGCCGATTTGGGAGTTCCTATGATATTCGTGGCTATTGTGATGCCGGGAATCGTGATATCGAAGATCGTGACCAATCACGTGAAAAATGCACGAAATGCAATAAATGCAATAAATGCAATAAATGTAATAAGTGTAGTAAGTGACATTTAAGAGCAGAAAAGGTATTTTGGATCCAAAGGGGTAGATAAGGAATAAAAGGAGAAAGTAACGGATATTAAATAAATACGTGTAAATGAGTTTAATTAGTTTTAAGAGATAAGTCGCATTTGTAAGTGATGAATTTTATATTATAAATAAAGGCCAAAATGGCCCTTGAGAGCAGTACATTTGGTACGCTTCATTTGCTTTATTAAAACAATAAATCCCAATACCCTATATTGTACTTAATAAACAACTAACACTATTATCGTTACAAACCCTGTAAACTCCTGTAAATGTCGCTGTTCAACCCTTGTACATGTGACTTACCCTATTTGCATTCATTGACCCAAAGTAACCGAAAGCCTTTCTCGCCCACAAGCCAAATCTAACACCCTCTTTCGAAAAGGTTACTTGTCGTACATTACACGAGGTTTAGAATTTTGGAGCAACAGAGTCGCAAACTTCCAGACCCAACAATATCTTACTGAGTTGCTGATTGTGTTTTGGTTCATATACAATCCACTCTCTTTTTCTTTTGTTTTCTAATATTTTTGTCTAATTAATTATCAATGTCTGTTTATTGTATTTATTAATCTTGTATTGGTCATATATTTCTCTACTTGTCTGTGTTTTTAACATCTTTTCTTCTATTTTACTGAACTATTTGGCTTTTTTTCCTTTGCATAACAACTCTAGAAGACTTTTGAGCTATCTTCATGTGATTAGGTTCTTCTCTTTTATGTTCACAAGTTGGTTCAAATATATTAAACCTCTTTTGTTTATTATGCTATTACTTGCTATCCATGATCCAATTTTAACTAATTCTTTTATACTTATTTTATAATCATGTATTTTCTACAATCATTTTTCTAGTCTGATACTTATTCATATTTCTCTTGCTTTTACTATTGTCTGACAAGCTAAGTTGTGTTTCCAATACTTCATTTCTTCTAGTCTTCTTTCAGAGTCCCAAATATCTTTTATCAAACTTGCTTTCTAATACTATTGTTAGATTACCTAAGATGTCTTTCCTATTAAGTCTTATAAATAAACTGCTTATTTGTTTTGTTATTATTTCTTGGCTTAGTACTTTACAATTTACCAAATCTTTGTGCTCAATTATGCAATTGTTTGTTGTTTTCATCATATTATATTTGTATTTTGCCAAACATATTATTAGCTAATAAATTTTGTCAATCATTTTTCTGGACATTTTTGATAACTGCAAAAGGTATTCTAATTTTGAAATTATTACTGTATTGTTTATATATGTGATCTGGCTCATTGTCATTTTTTTGCAACTGAGATCTCTAACTGTTTAGTTAACTATTTTTTTTGCTTTTTTGCAGACTAGTGACTTTCTCATTTTGTTATTTAGCCAAATTCCTAGTGATCTTACAATTTTGTTTCTTGGTTCTTCTGTTATTCTACTTTGTCCAAATATAATTTTTTTATCTTTCTTTTTTAGTCTAGAATTCATTACTATGAGCTTTGACTTTGCTTCATTTATTTCAATATTATTTGTTTTAAAGAACTCTTCTGCAATTTTATAAATTCTTAGTAATTGATTTTTGTTATTTATGATCCATGTCATATTATCTGCATAGGCAATTGCTGCTTGCCTATATTTTGTAATACAATTAATATTCATATTTTTTGGTGTTTCTTGTTCTACTATATAGTCAAAGATTTATCTTCTTGAATTTTTTCTAACAATAGATCATAGAAAAGCTGCCAGATTAGTGAAAAAATCACCTCTTCTTGATTTATACTATCTCCTACTGTTATCTTCTCTGTTAGGCCATAAGTTGTGATCATTTTAAGTTAACATTTGCTAAAGAGGTTAATAATATATTTGATTGTTCTTTGTGATATTTTGACTCTTCTAAGAGCCTATTCTAAGCTTTCTAATGAGACTAAATCAAATACTTTTTTTATATCTTATAAAAGTATCTATATTTCCTTATTCTTCTCTTGTGCTTCCTCTATTATTATATTTAGCATATGTATTGGTTGCTCTATTGAGTTGCTAGACAAACCTGTGTAGTTTGGCCTCTTGAGTATTTCTCTTTCTGTAAATATCTTGGCTAGCCTTCTTGTTATCACCTTCATAACTAATTTTCTAAAGATCTTAATTAATGCTATTGGTCTAATATTATTCAAGTTATATCCTCAGTTTACATCTTTTGGGATTGAATAAATTTGTGCTATTTTTTATCTTTTTGGCATTTCTCCTATTTTTAAAACTAGATTTGTAAAGGCTCTGAAAATTTTCTGTGATTTTTTTTTTACTTGTTTTATTAATATATAGCTTATGCCTGAAATTCCTAGGGCTGTATTGGCTTTGAGTTTTTTAGTATGTTTTTCTATTTTTCTTTTTCTATCTTTTTTTCTAACTTTTTATACTAAGACTCCTTAATTCACTCTTTTGGATTGTACATCTTTATCCATTCCTCTGACATCTTCTCTAGTTTGGTTCTTTATTTTCTGTATTGATTTTCAAAATGCTTTGCCAAACCATTTAAGACAGTCTTAGGTTCTGTTGTTAGACTAACCACATCTTCACTTTGAGTTATAAATCTGTCTAAAATTATTTTCTTGTATGGTTTATTTAATAGACTAGCAATCATTTATTCTTGGTCAGTTTTAATCATCTTATATCTTTTATTTATGTTTTTTTTATTTGTTTTTTTTAAGCTTGTTCCTACTCTTCTTTCTTTTATCTTTTAAAATTCTTTGCCAGCCTTTTATGTCATCTATTCATGCTTCTGACCATTGTTTGTATAGCTTTGGTAACACTATCCTTATTTTCATACTAATGTTTTTAAGTTTGTTGTTTATTTTTTTTTTTTTTTTCTTTTTCTGTCTTTTGGTTTCTTCTTGTTTTCACCTTTTTAATTATTTGTTGAAGTTCAATTATGTTTCTATCCTGTCATAGCTTCTTCTAATGATGTCTTCTGTTTGCTTTTGTGTTGAATATCTTCTTTTTTGAAATTTGCTTATTTGCTGCTTCTGTTATAGCTTTTTCTATTGCTTTTCATATATGATCTAATATATCTGTACTGTACATGTTGACTTCTTTGTCTTCTTCTAATTGTTTCAAAATCTTTTTCTACTTCACTTGTATTTGAAGCTCTTTGGCATATTCTTACTAGTCTTCTTGCTTTGCTTTCTCATACAGATATACTGTTTTCATTTGATTTTTGTATCTGGTTTTTGCATAACTTTGGTTCGCAATTACATGTTCTAACCATATAAATGTTATTAATATTCTATAGTTGCTACCTGTTATGCCTTCTGCTTCTTCTATATTGGCTTCTTGAAAGCCAGCTATAATTGTTTCTAACAATCAAATATAGTCAATTCTTGTTGCTGCTTCTTGATTTGATCATATGTACACTCTCTCTGTTGGATGCAGATTTCTAAAAAAGTCTGTAAAGTTCTGTTTCTTAAGCCAATTGAAAACTGGCAGTTTTTTATATTCTGTTGTTTGTAGATGCAGTCTGTCTAGTATATTGTCCACAGTATGATTAAAATCTCCAAGTATAATTATTTCTATATGCTTTCTCTTGTTTGTTACTATTTTCACAATTTTTTGCCGTATCTTCTTACTAGTTGTCTTGTTATTTGGTGGAATGTACACCCCTATCACTATCAGTACTAGTTGTTTGAAGTATAGCTTTACTTCTATTATGTATTTGTTAGTTTTTAACTGCTCTGACATGTTTCTCTCACATTTTATCTATTAAAATTCTAATGCCTAATCCTTTTTTCTTGTCTGATGCTGCACTTGTCCAATAACTTTTAAATCTTGTATTAAAATTGTGCACTAAGATTTTCTTTTCTTTTTCTGTAATATTTGTTTCTGTAATTTCCAAAATTGCTATTTCATTATCCTCTGTTCAGCCTAGCAGGTTTTCTAATTTTCAATCTTTGGTCTTGAGTCCATTAACATTGTAACATGCAATTTTTATTTATTTATTTCTTTTTTTCTATTTCTCTTTTAGCTACTTGTATTTCATTTTTGTATTTTCTGCTTTTTCTTTTCTTTTTCTTCTCTTTACTTCTTTTGGATTAGGAGATTTCTCTTTATTTCTTTCTTCAAAAGTCCTTCTCTCATTATGTAAAAAATCTCTAATCTCCTTATCCATATTCACAGGTTCAACTAGAATGCTCTTAGAAGTGATTGGCTAGGCCCTCTCTAGTTGTATCTTTTGTCTCTTCTAGTCTTTCTAGTCTCTTCCAAATTTGTTCCAAGAAGTTCTCTATGTAAAGTTCTTTTTCTTGTTTATGCATCTTGAATTCTTTTGGTCTTTTCTCATGGTCTTCTATTTCTTCTTCTTTTATTTTTGTATATCTTGTTTGGTTTCCTTTATTTTAGCTTTGAGACCTGCTTCCTTTGTTTGGTATTACATTTTTCTGGTTTACATTATTTTATTTTTGTACTTTTTTGTGTAGGTTCTATTTTTTTGTCTTTCTCTGCTGCTTCTGTATATAAAGTTTGGCTATGTTTGTTCCAGCTTTTTCCTCTTATTATTTCAAGACTTTTTCTTTTTCTTGTTTTCCTTTCCTTTATTTATCCAATAAATTCAAAAGTTGTTATACATAATTGGCTTTGTTTGGGCAGCTCTCATGTTCTTTTCTGTTACAAACATGACTATTGCTAATCTTTTTTGGTTTTTGTTTCTATTTGGTGAGATGTAAACTGATTTAACTCTTTTTTTCTTTAGACTTTGTAATAGTAGAACTTCTGAGATACTTTTTGGTAATTCTGTCAATTTTGCTATATATTTTTTTTGTTCTTTCTTTGCTTTATAGTTTTCTATTCTTTTGGTTACTCATACCAGTTTATTGTTGTTTACTGGTATAGCTTATAGAATATCTTTATATGTTTTCTCTATCTTAATTACAGCTAATACTTTATACTTAAATTTCTTAATTTTTACTATATGGGTTTTCCTAAATCTTTTGCAGATGTATTTCAGTTCTTTTTGTTTATATCTGCAGATAAGTCCCAAATTGTTAGAAAACTTGTATTTTCTGATTTTTCATTTGTTTTGTGTTGGTTTTTATTTGTCTTGATTTCATTTTTTTTCCATTCAAATTCTTTTTTTTTGAATCTTAATTTGCTGCTATTTTACTTTTGATTTCTCTTCTTATATTGCATCTGTCTCTTTATAGTATCTTCTTTTTCTTCTGATATCATTTTATACCAATCACTCGCCTTTTTGCTGATTCTCTGTATTGCTTTATTTCTGCTATACTCACAGTTAAAGTCAACTTCTACCTATAGGTTTTCTCTTTTAAAGACTTCTTTAATATCTTTGACATGTATGTTATTTCTTAAAGACTATCTAATAAATTTCATGCATTCTTCTTTTGTCTTTTCTGGTACATTATGTGCTGGTATGTTCATGAGTAAGCTGTTGTTTTGGTTACAATTTCTCTTGCTTAGGGCCCATATGTTCTCTTCAAGAGGTTCTCTTATTATTTTAATTTCTTTTCTGAGTTCTAGTTCAATATCTTCTTGTTCTTGCTTTTTTTTTGTTTTCCTATATTTCTTTTTTGACTAGGTGAATTCTCTTGCTCTCATTGGATTTGTTCTATTTACATTTTGCTATTATTACTGATACTTACCTTTGCTGTCTCTTTTTGCTATGTTATCTTGTCAATTTCTTGGACCCTTACTTTATATTGATTCTTTTCTTCTAGTTTCTTCTTTGATGTTTGGTTTTGGTCAATCTTTTGTGTTTTTTTTTCATTTTTGTGATTTGGTGACATTTTTTCTTAAGTCTGTCTTGACCTTGTTCTGAAGTGGGTTCTACTATCATTGCATAATTGTTTTGCTCTACTATGCTTAATTTTCTTTCTGATTGCTCTTTTTCTGTTTTATTTATTAATTCTCTTATTAATCTTAATAGAGCAACTTCTTCTGAATTCTGGTTTGTCAATATAGCAATAATTTTATCTTCTTTGCTAGGCAACATATATGTTTTACCTGCTTGTTTAATAAAAACACTATTTTGCATACTATTGATAGCCTAGTATGCTCTATTCATATATATTGTTATTAGACTGCTACTATGTCTTTTGGTTATATTTATATTTTTTATCTGGATTAGGCATGTGTTTGTTTTGCTTGTCTTATATGTAGTTGAATTGCTTGTTTGTTTATGTCTTTGTGATCAAAACAGATCTGTGATATCAGGTTAGTGCCAATTTTCCAAAACAAGACAAATTTTTAAATTTTTGAGTGTTTTTTTCAAGAAATTTTTAGTTTTCTTTGTCTTTCCTATACTGTATCACTTGTGTTTGTCTATTTTTTTACTTTCTTATACCTTTCTTAAATGCTCTTTCTTTTTACTTAGTTTAGCCAAAGTAGTTTAGAAGGCAACTTTTGCATAAAATTAGGTTTTTCTTTTGGTTGATTTTGTGTTTAGATAATCAGCAGTAAGAGTTTTTGTTTAGCCTGCTATTGTATATTGTGTAATATTATTATTATTCTATTGTAGTTCTAGTTTGATATATATTACAAAAACATCTTGTATCATGATTTATTATATATAGATATAATAATTATTAGTAAAAATAGTTTAATTTTGTATATATTGGTTTACTATTTTAGTTTTAGTTACATTTATATATATTTTTTAATTAAATATTTTATATATTGAATACAAAGATGGTACTGTTTTATCTTTTAAAGAACTTATTTACAAAATTAATTTTTTTTTAAAATTTTATTTTATTTTTGTATTTTAATTTAAATTTTTTTCACATTCTATATTTAATTTAATTTTTATTTTTTATTATATATAATTAGTAAATAGACATAGTAGATATAATAATTTTTTTTTTAAATATTAAGATAAGTACATGCAATCTAGAATTTTATTAATAGTATCAGTTGGCTAGCATCTATTAATATAATAATGCAGAAGTGATCATGAAAAGAGTGTATAACTAGCCACTTATACAACTTTAATCATTGTCTAATTTAAGTAATTTGTCTAAAGGTTCTATACTAGTTGCTATATCTAGAACCTATCTGTAGATTCTCTATTTAAATACTTCAATTTCATATCTATCACACTCTACCAATGACTTCAGTAAACTGGTGAAAATATGCTATAGTTACTAAGTTATATTTAACTTTGTACTAAATCTATCAGTATATTCTGTATTTCATATTTATAGCTTATCTAATATCACTTTGGTCTAAACCATCACTTGCAGTTAAGACTAACCATTAAGCTGCTTTTATTCTTGTAAGGTTTATTCAAAATTCTGGTATTTATCTTTCTGATATCTTTTCTATCATCTTTTACTAACTACTACTCAGAACTAACAAAACTCTCTAAACTTTTAATTCAGATGGCCTGGTATGATATACCTTAGTATTCTTTTTCTTTTGATGCTTCTAATAGTCTGGTTGGTTATATGCTTTTCTACATATCTTATTATTTGGTTTATTTGCTTATTTCTTTAAGAGTGTTTTATTTGTTTCTATTAGTTCAATAGTACTGTTAAAAGTTTTGTGTTACCTTCTTACTTAGGATTTCCAAGTAGGTTTCTGACTCTTTGGTTTCTTAGCTTTTTATACCTGATGGTTTTATTGTAAATTTGTACTAAAGTCTTATGCAACTTTGATTATTAACATTCTTCTATATGAGTGTAATATTATATTTTGCATAGATGTCTCAAGCTCTCATTCAAGATGATGTAATTAAAGGTTACAAATACACAAATCCAACTGATTAACAAAAACAGTTACTATAATATAGACCTATTTTCCAAAACTCTAGACCTGCCACTTGAGAGTTAACAACCTGACTACTTCATTAGATCACCACATTCTAGTAGATATAATAATCATTTATCTTAGTTTTAAATATATATAAATATTAATAGTTTTTTTTTAAGAATTAACAGTTCTAAACTTAACAACTCAATAATAAAAAAATAGTTATATTTTATATATAAACAACTTAAATACTTTATTAAATAAATTATAAACTTGTTATATATTTTGCAAAAACTTTAAATTTTGCTAAATATATTTATAATATAATTATAATAATAATATTATATTATTATTATATAGCAAAAATATTTTTATTAATTACTTATTGGTATTGTGGTTTAATGAACCACTACAGAAAAGCATATAATTAACTACACATATAACTTTTCTATATTACATATTTAAGGAGTCTGCCTAAAGGTTCCTTATCAATTGTTGTACCTAACACTTCTGCTTAAATGTATCACTTTAAACCCTCTGAACCTGTAACTTGTGTTAACTTACTAGGTTATACCCAGATGCCTAGATTATTGTCTCAACCTTAGGACTAATTTATCCTTGAGGTAAACCCTTCAGAGCCTTCTATACTTATTTTTACAACTGACTTAGGTATCACTATGGCAGAATCAATACTTGTAATCAGAGCTAACTATTAAACTACTATGCCTTTGTAGAATTCATTTAGACTCTAGCATTTACTTAATAGCATAACCCTGATACTTTAGTATATACCTACCTTTTCTTTTACCTTTTTACCAAACTCCCAATCCAGATAGCTTATGTAGAACTATGGCCAGTCTATCAGTATATCAGGTTAGCCCAATATTCTTTTTCTTTAGTTTATTATAGCAGCCTGATTGGTAGTATCTTTGAAACTTTTAACTTGAAAGTTTTTGCCTATTTGATTATTACAACTAGGTACTAAACCTTGGTATTTGTTTTATCAAGTTAGCCTTTACAGTAAGACCATCAAAGATTCAGCTATCTCTCTACTTAGATCTTCTTAAATAAACTTCTTGTTATCTAATTTTAATAGATTTACATAGTCACAAGAACTTATCTAGTATTTGCACTACCCAATTTGTTAGTTTGCATTCTTCTGTATAACTTCAACATTGCACAAATGCTTTATGACCTGCCAGTTATGCTGGTGTGACTATTATTACAGGTATTCTAACTCAATCATTAGTAACAGTTACTATAATACAAATATTATATAGATAATTATTCAAATTTTTACTGTTGATGAGATTTGAATACCCAACCTACCACTTAGAGGGTTGACAATTTGACTATTTTACTAGGTTACCACACCCTCAATATATTATAAATTTATTATAAATATATTACAAAAATATAATAAAAATATTTTTGAAACTATTAAGTTATTAGTAACTATATAATTATTATATATTTTAAATTATTACATTTTACAATATTAATTTTCTTATATTTATCTATATACAAGATCACTATGATAATAAAATGTTACTGTAGTAACCTTGTATATAGATGCATAGTATATTGTTATTTTGAATCTATATCATCTAGATTTTAAACAACTCTAATTTTTTTTAATCAGATTTACAGAAATTTGATTGGAATTATAAAAAATTGCTACTAGTATTTATATGTATTTAGATTTTAAAAATTTAATATTAGTAAAAATATAAATCTTCAGTTTTATAAAATAGAAACCACTTTTTATATAAAGAATCTGTATCTAGATTTTTTTGAGGTACTAAAATTAATTTAGTTAAGATTATGAAACAATTTACTAAAATTATAGAAATCTAGATGATAGTAATAATTAGTAACTAGATTTTTTTAGAGTCCATTTTGTAGGCTAAAAGTATTTATTGGCTTGAATTAAAAAAAATAAAAACCTTTTTGTAAGAATAAACTATTTTTTAAAAATATAATTTATATGATATACAAAATTCTATTAATGAAATATATTAAGTAATTTTATGAAACTATATATTTTTTAATGTGTTCTATATTTTTTATTAATTATGAAAATTGATTAGCTTAATAAAATATTATATAAAATGTAAGAATTCATATAATAATAATTTTAAAACAAATGATTTACAAAAACAAAATGAAAAACATTTCATTAAAAATTGAGCTAATTTTATGAATAATCATTTATTTGACTTAAAATTTAATATATAAATTCTTGAATATCATTTGCATTAATTTAATTAGTATCATATAATATAATTTATTTAAGTAAATAGTTAAATTAACAAAAATAGTTCTGTATACTTTAAATAAGAAAATTTAGCAATAGTTTTTAAACAAAAAAATATCATATCTTCATGAATTCTTGATAAAATAGTTTTAAATTTTTAAAGAAAAATTTTATATACTTACTCTATAAATGGTATTAATACATAGTATAAGATTTAGAAGCAAAATAAAAAATGATGAGGTAAAATGATCATTGTTTTCATTAAAGACACAAATTTGTCTATAAAACAAAATATAAAAATATTAATAACTTGTTAAATATTAACTCAAAAAATCTGAAAATTTATATACTAATAGATAAAAACATGTATTACAACTTTTATTATTAGCATAAAATAGATTTAGAATTTCAATAATTAATCTGCATCTGATTATAATTAACTATTTTCTTTAAAAATTATTTATATATGTTTTTTTATAAGTAAAATTATAATTACTTAACAAATTTATATTCAATATTCATAAAAACAAAGATTTTAATATTTTTAATTATACTTAATATGTTTAATTAAGACCATAGAGACATTTAACTTATTATAGTTTTGAATAAATTACATTTGTAACTTGATTATACTTTTAAAACATCTATAACAAAATTATATAAATCTTTAATATAAAATTAATATTTTATTTTCTATATTATAAAAAATTTTGATATTTTATTATATATATTATTTAGTTAGTTATTTATTAAATTTTTATTAAAATATTATATATATTTTATAAATAAATTATATTTTTATTAAAAGAAACAAAAAATTACATGTTATCAAAATTAATAAGTGCATTAATCTAATTCAAATTTTGTTTAATTAATTTATAATATAATAGTTATTTTTGAAATAAAGTAATTTGTTCATCATGTTCTTTTACAAGTTTATATAATCTAACAATTTCTTCTTCAATTTTATTTGGTTTAAAATATAGAGTTTTTGTTTTGAAAATCAAATTTGAATTATATGATTTACTATGTCTCATAAGGTCATTTTTAAGGCAAAGACTCTATATATGCAATTGAGATTTTTTTTATAGCAATATTGATATTTTGTAAGATCATTATCTGACTGAATATATAATTTATAAAGCTTTCTACATTTTATACAGTTTGTTTTTTTAGTTTGAGTCATTTTTTTATATATCAAATTATAAATATTTTTGTATTTATAATTTTTTTCTATACTTTTTATAGTTTATTACAATTTATTTATTTTTATTCTATATTATAAAAAACTATAAATATAATTCAAGATTATTAAAAAATATAAAAAATGTCCAATTTACTAACAAAAGAACAAAATATTTTAAGTAAAATTGATATATTACAAATTAAAATGAAAATTTAAAAAATAAAAACCAAGATTTAAAAAACTAACTAATCAATAAAGAACTGGTTATAGAGAATATTAATATAAATAATTTACAGCTAACAAAAAACTATAATTAAATATCAGAAACAAATAAACAATATAAGTTAATGATTGTAACTCAACAAGAACAATAAAAGAAAATGATTTATTAATTAAAGAACATAAAAGAATTTTAAACAATATTTTTGAAAAACTTAATTTAACAGAAAATGAACAACCAACTTCAATATCTTCAAAATAAAGAGAATCTAATTCTAAACAAAATTAATTCTATACAAGATGACAAAAAAAAAATAAGGCTTTATTAATAATGAATTTTGAATTACTTAAAGAATTAAATTATCACAAGCATAGCATTTTTAAAAATTTTTGTGATTCTGTTAACAATTATTTTTTGAGTTTTGCTTTAGGATTTTTAAGTAATTTTATTTTTATTTATTACTTAAACATTTTAGAAAATCTTTGAAATATTAGAAATTTTTCTTATATTCAAATACTTTTTAAAATTGTAAACTATATTCTTATATTTTAAAAAAAAATATACTAGATATATCATTTGTAACATAATACTATTTTACAACAAAATCTTTTTGTAATATCAAAATTGTTTTTATTATTGATTACATAAATTATTATATAAATATCATGTTTATTATTCTAGTATATAATAATAATTAATAAATTTTATCAAAATAATCTACTATTAAATAATTTTATATTATATTTTTTGAATGCTCTTTAGTAATTTTTTAATGTTTCACAGTTTTCACAGAATTTTTTGTTAATTAAATCTTGTCAAAACACAAATAATAATGCTCTAATATTATCAATTTTTGTTATATTATTAATTTTGTTTGTTTTAGACATCTAAAAAAAAGAAATAGTTATTTAATAATTGTTTATATAAACTTATATAAAAAGAAAAATACTAATTTTATCATCAAATAAGAACAAAAAAAGTTACAGTGTATATTTAAAAGCAAATAGTAAAAAGCACAGTCACTTACAACTTTACTATCTGTACTTTAATGAATTTTGCCTTTAGTTAGCAAATTAAGAGAAACAAAGGTTTTTATATTTTAACTAGTATATAAATCATTTAAGTTATATTTTGTTTGAAAATAAAGAAAAATACCAACTTTTTAAAAAATTTTGTTTGCAATAAGAGAAAATTTATATATTATGTTTTTGTAAAACAAAAAAGATTATCTTAAAAATAAATAAACAGATCAAATTTTCTGGTTTATTATTAAGTCATATGAATAAAAATTATTTTTAGTTGCTAAAAATATATGAAATTTATAAATAATTATGATCAACAATATATTATTATTTTAAAATTTTTTATATTTTATTGTTTTAAAATTATTTATATTATACTATTCTAAATTATTTATATAATACTATTCTAAATTATTTATATTATATATTTTAATTTATTATTAGAAAATAACTAAGATTTACTGAGAGGAAAATCACTGATTACACATGATAATTATTTTTATCATTATGGTGCTTTATTTACATACATAAGTTTATTTTGACAGATGTAGGTGATCAGAGATTCAATTTATATAAATAAATAGGGGTTCAATCAATATACAATTGAATTTTTTTTGCTTATCAATTTGCTCTTGTTAAGTAATCAGAATTTCATTATTGGTTAATGCAGTAATATGGGTATATTAAAAGTGAAGACAAAAACACTATTAATTTAGTCCATTAAACAGTCTAGTAACGCAAGTGCATTAAAAGTGAACACAGAAATATTATCAGCTTAGTCTTGTTAAATGGCTAACATCTGTTAAAGGTAAATACATTAAGAGCAGGTATGTTAAAGGCAGATATATTAAAGGCAGGTATGTTAAAGACTAGTGTGTTAAAAGTGAAAACAAAAGTAGAAGGAAATAGATGCACGTACTAAGGAACATCCTTTAAGTAGATTTGTAGCTGCACAATATTAACTAATCTTACTCTAATTTTTTTTAGTTATGGAGTTATCTGATAAAACAGAATCTATTGTTGTTGCAATTGACAAAGCAGTAAATGATGGTATTAGTTACAGACTTACAATTGACAAAGCAGTAAATGAAGGGTCAAATGAATCATTAAATAAAGCAATGACTGAAGGTTATCATGATGGTATTAGTCACAGACTCACGATTGATGGAGCAGTAAACAAAGAGTCAAACGAATCATTAAATGAAGCAATGACTAAAGGTTATCACAATAGTATTAGTTACAGACTTACAATTGATAGAGCAGTAAACAAAGGGTCAAATGAATCATTAAATGAAGCAATAACCGAAGGTTATCATGATGGTATTAGTTACAGATTCACGCTTGACACAGACTCTTCTAATGAAGAATCAGATTTTTCTTTACTTAAAATTGGTTAGGCATTTTTATTTAATGCTACATGGCAAGTTTCCTAAATATAGAGGATGGCTAAAGCCATGTACTTGCATGATTTTGATGCTTTAATCAGTTTATTTAAAATTAAAGTTAGAATTAGGGTTAGGTTAGTATTAATATAAGAAGAGAGATATAGGTAAAATTGCCTTTCCAACATTTTTAATTATGCCCCAAGACAGGTTTAGACTGCTATTTTTTCATCTTTTGTGTTTTCTTTATTTTTTAACTTCTTTGGGTTGATCCATATAAACAAAATTTCGCAATTCTGGTTGGTTGATTTACACAAAATATTCACGTAGGTACATGGCTTTAGACGACTCCTAAATATAGACTGTTCTTTGGCTGATAAGTTTTGATGTTTCTTCTTTTCAATAACTTTAGGTCAGTCTTTTGATAGTTGTAATGATGCTAAAAATTTCTTAAATAAGTATGGATTAGAAAAAGGGTTTAGCATCCATCGAAGACAAACTAAAAATTGAATAGAGAATGGTAATAAGGTTTTATGTAAGCTTAGCTGAGAATGTAATTGTGTGGGCAAATATCAGGCAAAGAAGGTATTAAATCTGAATGATCAAAGAAATCGACAATCAAAGACAACAGAATGTGAATGGAGGGTAAATGCAAATCTTTCAAAAAGTACATCACTAATTACTTTCACTACTGTTGTGGATAAGCATAATCACCCTATGGTACCTTTATCTACAACTAACATTACCAAATATCAGAAACTTGGTGATGACATAGTTGAATTTATTGAATTCTGCATACATTATGATATAACTAGTGCACAAAGCATTGGACGTCTTTTGAGAGAAAAGTTTCCTGAAAGAAAGGTTTATGAAAAAAGGTCTTTATAATTTGATTCAAGCAGCAAAAAAAAAATTAGTAACACAGGTTGAATTTGATGTGTCAGATCTCATAAGGCAATTATATTCACAGCAAGCTAAGGATTCACGTTGGTTTGTAGAGACTAAATTTGAGAAAGAGAAGCATTGATTATGTGGATTGGTATAGTTGTTACCTAAGCAACAAAATTTATAGACCCGTTATCATGATGTTCTTTTTTTTGATATGACATCTTGCACTAATAAGTACAATATGATGGCTTGTTTTTTTGTCATAATTGACAATTATAATCGAACATGACTTGTTGCAACTGCATTACTCGAAGACAAGACAGGGTGTAGTTTTGTTTGGGCATTAAAAATGATTAAAAAATGTATAAAAAGTTTAATACCAGAAGTTGTATTCACAGATTCCGATCCAGCAATGATTAATGCAATAAGTTTGGAATTTTCAGATTCTATTTATTGTTTATATATATTTCACATTGATCTTAATCTAAAAAAAAATTATAAAAATAAGTTGGGTCCTACAGAGTTTAGGAAGTTTCGTGAGGCTTTTTTTAAGTGTAGAAATATATTAGTTTTAAGTGTTTTCGAAAGTTGATAGGAAAGTTTAAAAGCAAAATATACGTCAGTCAATAGTTATATAAGACGACAACTGGATTCATATAAACATAAATAGGCTATATGCTATACAAATAATCAATTCACAGCTGGCGCAAATAGTACTCAATAGGTTAAAAGTTTAAATCACAAAATTCATGATCGTATTTAGTCAAATTCATCACTTTTAAACTTAACAAAGGAAATTCAAGAATTACTCAATAAAGAATCTGAGTATATAAAAGTTAAGAAATATAAAGAGCAGATCCCTATGACCAGTCTTCTAACTATTATAACAACCTACTTTAATTCTATTGAGAAGGCTGTTTCATAGTATCTTTAACCTCAAATGGTATTTACCATATGTAGGCTAATGCAGGAATGTTTTTATTATGATAGTTTTCAAATGAATAGATCAACTGTTAATCTTATAATACAAGTACATTCGGCATTAATTTTTAGTGACATGACGGCACAAAAATTTGGCTATATCATGATCTTTGAGCCAAATTAAAATAGAAAATTATATTATCAAACTTTTGAGATCGACATAATTTTCTATTTCGATTTGGCTTAAAGATTATGATATTGCCAAATTTTTGAGCCATTACTTTGTCACTCTTAATTTCCTTTTGTTTTTTATTTACACTATACTAAAATATTTTGCATGGCCTAATAGGAGCAAGTAAATATCGATTATATTGAGGAAGCACAGGAAGATAATTACAAAGTTCCAAAAATTTATCTTGTGTCAACAATTAAATAAGATCAGATCATAGAAATTTGGAAGGTGGTCATCTCTTGTAGATTTAAAAAAAACTTTGTTATATTGCTAGTGGATGGGTCTCATCGATGCATATATAATATGATTATAACTTATAGATATCTGTGCTAACATTTTTATAAGGTTTTATGTTGTTCTACTCAGGCTAAATGAAATATAGAACTTATTGCACCACATTGGTATAAAGAAAATTTTTTTGATGACAATGATATTTGGCAGCAATTACCAATTACTATATGTGTAAATTCAAGCCAAAATCAAGGTTAGAATATCATTAAACAATCAATACACAAATTTGATTATATAAAACAAATCCAAAGTACCAAAGTTTATAATCCAACGTTAAGAAATATCAATAATACACAACAAATGTATGGTAGAGGACAAGATATTATGCGAAAAGCACTTAATATAGCAATTGCAACTAGTTCATATAATGAGTTGATGGGTATTTGCCATAGGTTTATAATGGACAAACAAGCAAGTTAAGAATCAGATACAATGACGAATGATCTTGAATACAATATTAAAAATTCTGTAATTAGCACATGAAAAGGATGGCCACCCAGCAGAGCTAAAAGTAATATTGAAATTCAAGATCAACAAATTAAAAAAAGGCAACATTTTACTGAAGAACATGAAATTTAAAAAAAAAGATACTAGAAAAACATGTCAAAATTGTGAAAATAAGGGCCATAATAGGACAACATGCAAAATTAAGAATTAGTTATTTATAGCATAGTTTTATTATTGAAATATGTATTATGTATGTTGTGTAATCTGCATTGTGGGGTGTGGCGACCTAGTGAAGTGGTCAGGTTGTCAACCCCCCAAGTGGTAGGTTGGGTGTTCAAATCCCATCGACA